>JAQIWF010000043.1:0-36759 GCA_034694965.1 Ceratozetes gracilis
TTCTTATCTATAGTTTATCTAAATACTTAACCTATGATTTCTTTGAGTTAACCCCCTTCTCTGCAGTACGTACATGCCTAACTAACCCCTCCCCTGAAGTCATACGTTTTCATACGCTTTTGGCCTACCCCCTCCCCCCTCCCTAGTTGTGTACGTACTTTGTGAACAAGCCCTTACGACAAGTGTTTAGTCAGTCTTAATGCTGAGGGCTTTGAGCCGTTGAAGAAGAGTGGGGTGAGAGTGATGCCAATGGGAGTACATCCAGTCATAGACAGGAAATCCCAAATTGTCTTTATATAACTTTATCAGTGCTTTCTTTTGGTCCGGACCTCTTTTAAGATGTTTGGCGAATGTGTCGGATCCGTACTCGAAGTGTCGACTGAAGGACATGACTGCGAACCACAATAACTGATTCAAAGGCCAGAAAACATATCGAAATGTAAGGAATATTCCAATAAAAATGGGTCTGACATCAGGAAAGCCGAATGCTTTATAGAGAACTGTATTTCGATACAGATTTGAATAAAACCAAAAATAGATTAAAAGTATGGTCTGAGCGATAAACACGTATTTCATGGCATGATTCAGATACCAGTGGCCCAACTCATGGGCCAAAACGGCCAGAATCTCATCATTAGTGCAACCGATCCTCTGATGCTTTGTCTTTGAAGCTGAAGATGTCTGTCCACCGACTGCTTTGTTCTGCTTCTTATAATAGTCTTCGAAAAGAGTGTCAAATAAAACGATTCTTTTATTCTTATAGAACCCGAAGAAGTATGCGTTCGAATGGGACGACCGCTTCGAGCCGTCCACAACATATATCTTCTTCAGTGGAAACCCAATATCTGCCGCCATTTTCTCGATGTCTTTCTTTAGCTGTCCGTCCGGTAAAGGAGTAAATGAGTCGAAGAGCGGTGCGATTAGATCCGGATATACTGTTATCAACAGAAGTGTCACCACAAGTGAGAAGAACCATAAGTATAGGAAGAAGTATTGACCGGTAGTTCTGATTATGTGAATACCGGCGCATATTATTGGCGCCAATATTGCCTGCATTACCGCAAACTTCTTGAGGCTATCCTTTGTGTAGAAACCAATGGTCTGTGTATTGAATCCATGCTTTTGTTCGACAATGAAATTCCAGTACAGACTTATGGGCAGATCCGCCGCTATTGACATCAAATGACCGATAAATACGAAGACAACGGTCTGAATGAACTCAGAGTTGCCTTTGAGACCAACTTTGAGAACAATCCGACCCGAAAGTGACCACAAGAGTGGAATCACTTCAAACCAGAGGACAATTGCTGTACGTATTTGTCCATAAATATTGGCCACAAATCCGAACCGAGTCTTATCGATGTTGTAATCCCTGGCTTTGGTCAGTGTCTCGCTGTCTATCACTCCATTCAACTCTTTGGGCACTTGTCGTACATTTTGGAGAATTTTGTACTAAAAGATTGAAATGATATACAAATGACAATAACTTATTAACAGAATGAAGACATACCTGTCTGTGCGATAAATACAGTTCCCATAAGAGTCTGATCCACGAGAAGACAAAAACTGAGACAAAGATGTTGTTTGGGGTCCAAAAAGTGGACATCAATTGATTGACATTTTTGTGGAAGTTTTCAATGAAAATACAATTCATTTTTGGTTAATAACTATTATGTTGACAATCATTTGTGGGAAGACTGACAGTGATTATAAGCGAGGAATAAAAGTGCCAAATGAGTGGTTAATTCATCAAATTTTATATTCAATTTTGAGACAAAATTATTTGAATTTCTTTCAAATCTATTGATTTATTTTGAATCTTAAAGACAACAAACATTTCATTCATTAATTACGTCTGAGTTTTAAAAAAGTATCCCTCAATAAGGGAATCAATAAGGACCAGGAAAACTTTTGTCTGGTCAGGTATAATAGAATAGCTTGATAAAACATACTAATTATAGATTGCAGATTCCATGACAACATAAAAATTACATTCAATTATTTGCAAATTTAAACAACTAATGATTTACAAGTTAACTCACATAACGGCAGAGGCGGTCCATCTGATACTGGACTCACTCACATTTCCAGTATCAAATGGCCGGTGCTCCCAACCCAAGTTTTGTTGGGAGCACACTCCCACCCCGCCCCGCCTCCGCCGTTAGTAGAAACCAAGAGATTCAGATTCTGGAAGGCCACCAGCTACCATTCCTGGAGCCAATGGATGATGAGCCAGGTACTTCTTCAGACCTGTCAATTGAAGCAATTGGTGAGTAGAGGGACGCACTTTAGCCAAGAAGAGGGATGAGAGTGGCGGCCACAGAGGCTCTCAAAGCCAAACACATCTGATTACCAGAAGGAAAACCCCAACGCACTACAGACTCTTGATTCCGGTGACAGCAGCTCTAAGACCCAGAGCTACTATACACCAGATCTCATCTTGTTGTGTCGCCTGGGATTGCCTGGGATTGGCTCAACTCCTTTCATAGCTGGCATCCAATTGTGTGTCCAGCAACCATCTGACCACTGTTTCCCATCCACTCTTTCATCTTGGTTGATGTGCGCCTAACCCCCAATTGCTCCGTCCTAAGGTCTACTGCCATCCTGAGTGAGCCCTTCCATCGGTTCCAGGACTGGTAGCTCTTTCCAAATCTCAATCAATTCGATTCTACTCTTCAAATGAATTTTTGGCCAAATTTCCTAACAATTGATTTGTTTTTTGCCCAACAATTAAAAAATCATCGGTTTTTAGTTTCGCGAAAATGACTTCAAATGACTGAAAACTCTAATAATTATTTGAGTGAATCGGAGGTTACATCTCGTTATAAATGAATTCGAGTAAACACTTAGCGAAGTGATGGCAGATAAGGTCTATTAGTATGTGTTTCTACCAAATATGTAAACCAATAAAAATTTATTCAGAAATTCTTTGTGATATTTATAAAGATTTGTTAAAAAATGAGAAATCAATTGATAATCAATGAGAATATTATGCAATGAATTAATACAATAAATATAAAACGACTCAATAGACTATCATTACGTTTGACTGTGTTTTTGCCTAATTTTGTCGATCAGTCCTTTCATTTTGTTTTGATAGACTCCTGTATATTCTGTGTTTGGATTTTCGAAGTACAGCAGTTCTCCCATTCCTTCGGCCCACTTCTCTAGAGAAGGCCTTTTGGTCGTTTCCGATGCGGGCATAGGACTGCCCATCGATATTAACTTCAACTTACGATCACTTTCTGTACTTTCATTCATTGATCTGTCAGAAGGATTGGACGGACTCTTAAAACCACAATTATTTAAACTTTCGTCGGGTATTAAATGGTTATTCGAATCAGTAGTTCCATTGCCATCACTGAACTCACTTTGAGTTATAGAGCTTTCATTGAGTGATACCTCAAGACCTGAGATCCGCACAAAAATATTATTCCATTTAATTGAATATTAATTAGAAATAAGTTCTTAAGACTCACTTGAATTACGATTCAATGATTTTTCTGATCGTTTTGGTGTTGATGTCGAGGGAGTGGAGGGGGACTTACTGCTCGTGGAAGTGTCCATTTTAGTCCGTTTGTAAGGCACGGGCTCTGAAACTTTCATAGTTTTGAGCGCTTCGTTTAGTTGTTGGGTCGGCAACATTGGAGGCATTCCTAACATATACCAGTCCTTCAGATCATTCAAAATTCATTAGAATTCAAATTTAATTTGAAAAGCAATACATCTCTGACTCCTTCAGGGACTGGAGTATTAAACCCGGGGTATTCGATAAGGGCTTCCTTATTATACTCCTGGACATGTGCTTCGGAAGTATCTTTTAGTTCTCCTTCCTCATTAGCGCCGTCAAAGATGGCCAAAGTGTTGACCTTTGCCTGTTGGAGCCAACCGGGAGGGTATCCCAACACTCGCATCCGATATATCCAAATGGGAAGTTTGTCCCGATGTATATTCAGCGCCCGTTTCAACTCATCACTGTTTTTGCCCATAATTTGCACAATAAATCAAAATTGAATTCATAAATGTATTGAAAGGTATTCGGGGATCAAATTGAGAACAATTTGTTCGGTCACTGAAGTCCTATCATTTGATAATATATTGGTTCAGATATTGAGTCAATTATTGACAATAATATAGTCGAGAGATAATGGTATTGACAATCAGTGACCGGAACCCGAAAAAGCCGCCAAAAGAACAGCTGTTGGTATTACCTGAGGACTCCGGGTTTGGCCCGACTCTCGTTCTCGAAATAACGCCTTCAATGAACAGAAGATAATGATATGATTGAATGTAGTAATACATACTTGGACATTTCTCTTAAGTGGCGGTAAACTATTGCATAACTTTAAATAAATTATTTTTGTTTACTACAAATTGGTTGTTGAGATACAGTTAAACCTAAATAAAGGTATATCAACTTGATACAATTATTATTTGAAACAATTTGAAATCTTTCCAAAATAAACATAATGAAGAAGTTAAGTTAATAAAGTTAGATAGTTCATACATTTTATGTATGGTTCTAATTATATTGTAATAAATTTAGTTATTAAACCAGATTTGACTGTAAATAAAAAGCAATTTTTGTGAAGCAGTTCATTAGATAGAGTACAGAATTACTTAGGATTTTGAAGAAAAGAGACATTCAGTAAACCAGGTTTTGTCAATAAAAACCGGAATTAAACCATCTTATCGACACAAAATCGTGTCAAAAACCGATTGCTGAAGAACTGAGTATTTGATTATTTGTCAGACAATTAATCCATATTTCAATCATTTACTCCATTGTTGTCTACATCTGATCCCAAAGTAAGTCAATTAAAAGTGTTTGAAATGAAACTTCAATGCAATTCATTTGACGACAATTTCAATGAACACGTGTTTACTATTTCTCACTACAAATGACATTAATTTATAGTTCTTGTGGTCAATAATCTTGAAAAATGAGCGGAAAGTTCTTCAAACACTTATCGGACTCTGAGAGTGAATCAGAGGAGTCAGAAGAAGATATCGCTCTCCAGAAGCCGACTGCGACCACAGCGTAAGGAACTGAATGAATGATACAATTTTGATGACAATTAACTCATTTATCTCTTTCAGTGCCTATTCTTTCAGTGATGACGAAGAAGAGGCCAAACGAGTGGTACGAACGGCTCGAGAGAAGAGATACGAAGAGTTGCATACAATTATAAAACAGATCCGAAACCATAAGAAAATTAAAGATATTTCAAAAATGTTGACCGGATTTGAAAACCTGTCAAAAGCTTTCCTCAAAGCCAAGAATGTTATCGATAAGGAGGAGTCGGGGGTCACTCCTAAGTTCTACATCAGATGTTTAGTAGAATTGGAGGACTTCGTCAATGAGGTCTGGGAGGACAGAGAGGGCCGAAAAAATATGTCAAAAAATAACTCGAAATCTTTGGCCACTTTAAGACAAAAACTTAGAAAATATAATAAAGACTTCGAATCTGATATAAACTCCTTTCGAGAAAATCCTGAGGAAGAGGATGAAGAGAAAGACGACGCTTCTGAAGAGGATGACGACAGTTCAGACAGTGATGTCGGCTTTGTCTCCAAACCGAAACAGACATCTAAGACAGAAGACGACGATTTTGTTGAAGGGAAGAAAGAATCCGACATAAAGTCTAAGTTTTTAAAGGGAGGATCTGATGACGAAGAATCTGACGATGAAATAGATTGGGATTCAAGTAGTGATGAGAGCTCTTCTTCAAGCGATGACGAAAAATATGGCGACAATTTGGCCGCAAAGTTCTTAAAGAAGGATAAGGACGACGGAAAGGAGTCTAAGAAGAGAGAAAAGAAGGCAAAAGAACCCAAAGCCGGTAAAAGACGAGACGATGACGAAGATCATGATGAAGGCGAGTGGGAAAAGGTTAAGGGAGGCGTCGCCACCACTGAGAAACCTAAAATGTTTGCAAAAGATGCCGAAATCAATCATCAGGTGATGGTTAAGAAGTTGGTTGAAGTGTTGGCAATGAGAGGGAAGAAGAGAATCGATAGAAGCGATCAAATCGATATGTTGTCTGAACTCTTCTCCATCAGTGAACTCCACAATTTAGGACCGGCTCTCGCCGTAAAAATTCTCTTCGGAATCATATCTTCAATCTATGACTACAATCCAAACATCAATTCATGTATGAAATACGAGATGTGGGAGAAGTGTTTGGATACCGCAGAGCAGGTGATCGAGATTTTGGTTAAAAATCCCGAAATATCCGTCGGGGAGAATATCGCTGAAGAATCGGAGTACTTTATAGCGCCACCATATAGAGTGCACGGGTGTGTCCTCACTCTTATTGAGCGAATGGATGAGGAGTTTACAAAAATGCTCCAAGGGTGTGACGCTCACTCACCAGAATATATTGAAAGACTGAGAGATGAGACCCGAGTCTGTGCTATCATTGAGAGACTCCAAGACTATCTGGAAACTAATGGAAGGGGAACTGCAAGTGAATTGTGTCGGATATATATCTTACGTATCGATCATCTCTACTATAAGTTTGATCCGAATGTTTTTAAAAAGAAGGAACGCCTTAAAAAGGAGGCCTCACAACAGAATGGCGAAAATGGGGAATTCACGAGAGTGGAGATTGTCATCGAAGATGAGTCCGGTCTGGCCCTCAATAAACAAGAAGAGGTGCCATCAATAATATCGATGGACATTATGGACCAGTTATGCAAATATATCTACGCTCGAGACGTGACGGATAGGATCAGAACTCAGGCCATTCTGTGCCATATCTATCATCACGCATTGCATGACAATTGGTTTGAAGCGAGGGATCTGATGCTTATGTCATATTTACAGCACAATATTCATAAGTCGGACATTCCGTTACAAGTGATGTATAACAGAGCACTCGTCCAGTTAGGCCTCTGCGCCTTCAGACACGGAACCATTAAAGACGCCCACACAGCACTCCTTGACATCCAAATCCAAGGCAGAGCTAAAGAATTACTGGCACAGGGTATGGAAATGGCCTTTTAAGTACTGTCATCTCAATTAACTTTTTATTTTAGGACTCCTTCCGCGTCAGAACGAGAGAACACCAGAACAGGAGAAACAGGAAAAGAGGCGACAAATACCGTTCCACAAACATATTAACTTAGAACTTCTTGAGTGCGTATATTTGGTGTCAGCCATGCTTTTGGAGATACCCGACGTCGCCTCCAATGAGTTCTCAATTCGTAAGAAAATGATAAGTCGTTCCTTCTATAATCAATTGCGTAAGAATGAGGAACAGCCGTTAGTGGGTCTGCCAGAGTCTATGCGAGAGCATGTTGTGGCCGCCTCTAAGGTGATGCGAGTGGGCAATTGGCGACAATGCCAGGAATATATCATTAATGACAAAATGGACTCAAAAGTATGGAATCTGTTCTATCAATCGGACAAAGTTAGGGATATGTTGAGACAGAAGATACGCGAAGAGAGTTTGAGGGCATATCTCTTCACTTATAGTAATGTTTATGATTCCATTTCCATCAAACTCTTGGCAGAAATGTTCGATTTGGACGCACCCACTGTTCACAGCATTATTAGCAAAATGATTATCAATGAAGAACTTATGGCTTCTTTGGATGAGCCGACACAGACTGCAGTTATGCACAGAACAGAGCCCTCACGCATTCAGGGACTGTCACTACAGTTGGCCGACAAAATCAATACATTAGTCGAACAGAACGAGCGGTTGTGGGAAATGAAACAAATGACAATCGGACAGTTCAACACTACCGGTAGGTTTGCCAACGACAGAGAGTATGGTTACCGACAAAGAGGCGACAAAGGAGGCTATCAGGACAGGAATCAATACAGAAGAGGTTCAAACAGACAGGACAGGAGAGGGGATCGTAATAATCGGGATAATTAGTATTGACTTCTCATTACTTTAGATTTGTCTCTAATTTATATCATTTCTGAAGTATTTTGTCTTTGAATTAATTTTTAAATAAATAAATGAAAGTCTTGTCGAATGTGTTTCCAAACAATTTATTTCTTCGAAATACAGTATTTAAAAGATTTTAATTTAGAAATCGATCAGAACTTCAATTTGTGGGGAAATGTGCGGTTCCTTAACTGGAAATAAGAGCCCAAATACGCCAACAGAAGTTTCTTCTCTTTGTTTTTACGGATCAAATCAATGAGCTGTTTGTCGACAGCGATCTGATCCTTCTTTCTCTGTTCGTCGGGTTTATAGGACTCAGCCTTAGTGTCGAAAATGTCTCCGCCGTCGCCTTTCTTTCCTTTCGGTGATCGGTCTCTCTTCGACTTAAAGTACTTGTCGTCCACATTGTCGGGAATTTTAACGCCCGAAATGTCGAGTCGAGTGCTGGTCACGATCACAAACTGCTGATGCATTCTTCGCAGTGGACACGCGTTTATCTTAAAGGGACCTGTCACCAAAAGCAGACCACTCGCCAGTTGCTTAAGGAATACCACTCGCTTTCCTCGATGACGACCAGCGAGAATGATGAGGACAGAGCCGGGAACCAAACCTTCTTTGAGAGTTCTCTTATGTGATCTGAAAGTCTTTTGTCCGATTCTCCTCTTCTTCGGCTGATCTTCAGTCGGATACCATTTGCGGCCCTTTTTAACCAAAACCTTACGTTTTGATCCATTCTTTTCGCCGCCGATCTTCTTAATGACAAACTTCGGCTTTTTCTTAAGGAGAGTTTCGGGAGCGACGCCCTTCTTCTTTGCGGATCTCTTTATTTTCGCCCAAAGAGGACGAGTCGAGCGATGAGTAACCAATTTCTTCACATTTTTGGGAAGGACTCGTCGGGGCTTTTTCGCAGCCGACTTAGCGGTTGTCGGCTTCGGTGCAGTCTTTGCTTTCGGCTTCTCTTTAGTGCCGGCCTTCGGGTCGAAGAAAATAAATAATTAAAAGTGAATTTAAAAACATTGAAATGATTCCCGTTTTCGGTTCAAATAAAGACATTTAATAATGAGATGGAAATGAGTTAATGATATAAATGCGGTCTAAAAGAGATGAACCGAAAACCAGAAGATTGTAATCAAATTAATTGTATTTAAATTTGATTTCAATTAAATTAAACAAATGTTTGGACAAAACTCATACCATTTCTCACGTTTTAGAGGAAAAGGAAGTCAAACACAAAGTTGTGATTCAAACACATGAATGTCTTCGACTGACTTCGAGTGCCATCTATTGAGACATCAAATCATTAAATCTTTGTGTCAAACATTAGACCAAAGTTTTGTAAACAAAGTATTTGTTGACATTTTTGACGCAAATTATGATCAAAATTAAAGCTCTCAATGAATCTGAAGATTCATCAGATGATGACATCACTGAATCACATCTGATTACTAGAGAGGCAGAAGAGGATTGTCTGAAAAGTGTTTATGAAGAAGCGATTCGGACCCTCTCTGCCGGCGAAGAAGAGACGGCAAAACAATTGTTACTTAAACTCAATGATAATCTGAACCAGAAGTCAGTTAAACAGAAGTGTAGTTCCGAAGCATTCTATCAGCGGTTGAAGTACTCGACTCTTAAGAATTTGGGAATTATTACCAATGATCTGAACTATTACTTGGATGCTCTCGAGTTGGATGCCTCGGATGTGTCTCTTTGGATAAAGACTGGCCGACGGGCAGCACTTCTTCTCAACTTTCAATTGGCCAGAGATTGCTATGAAAGCGCTTATTCTTTATCCCCACAGAACTGGATAGTCATCGACAGACTTATTGACACTACTTTTGTTTTACACGATTTGCACCATTGCTTCAGATTCTGTTGTCTGGCCATCGATAGAGACCCGACTTATACCAAAGCTATTATTATTTTCAATGAATGTCTTCGTTTGCACCCAATTCTGACAAAGAATTTGGAGGAGAAATATAAGCAATTCTTTAATAATTATGACTCAGAAGAATATGAGTCTATAATCGGAGGATTAAGACAATTGAAGTGCAAAAGACGCCAACATTTTGACGACGATCTGATCAGACAAGAATCAAAACGACCAAAACTGACACTTGTTTTGGACAAGAACTCAAATACTTTGACATTGACTTCAATTGGACTCAAATTAAAATCTCTTTACGAGAAGATAAAAAAGAATAATTGGTTTCCCTCGACATCCATTGATATCAACTTTGATTCGGGGTTTAGTTCCCAAACTGATAGCGGGGGTAATGAGAGCGGAAGTGCAAACACCAGCGCTGATGAGAGCCAATCGACTGCCATTGAAGTCAAAGATAAGGAAAATACCCCCAAAGAGAGTGCGCCCACTAATGAAAGTGAAGCCGAATTGGTGTCAAAGCCTAAACTTAAGAGATCCAGTAGTTTGCGGAGCAGTACCTCTGATACCTTTCCCACTGAATTTGTGGATAAAAGGCGTTCGAGTCGTGTGAAGAATATTCTCAATAAGAGTCGAGATATCGACGAACGCAATGTTTCTGAAAGTATTCTCGACTTATTGCCCGAATCTCTTAAAACCGCAGCAAAGGTCGAGGAGAGACCCATCACTCCTCAAATGATTGAACAGAATGTTTATAAATGTATTAATTTGTGCGAAAAAAGTGAATCCGATTATATAAACGGCTTTTTGGAACGAATCAAATCAATTAAATTTCAGTTCAAGTCCTTAACAATCGATGATTTGATTGAATCCTATTTACTCGAAGTCGGTTCCACTAAGAATCTGATGATTCCTTCCGTATTCAACGAACTTTACACCATTTATCGTGAATCAAATGAACTTCCGTGCGGTCCACTCACTGTCATCGGTCGAGACATTCAATTGGAACAAATTTGGATGACTTTAACGGCAAATGAATTGAAATTTACTCGAAATGAAGCGCTGTTTTTGACTCAAATGTTATTTCCGTTAGAAATGATTTTAAGCAAAGAATTATACTTTGAATTTGTTGTCAGACTCTCTATGATTAGGGGAACCAAAGAGAATGACAACGAATTCTTAAACAATGCTTTGGATATTCTGCTCAAACATGAGATAGAAATCATGGCTTCTAATAGAGTAGTCATTAAATATTCGGCCATTAAATCAATACTTGAGTCCCAATCGCGAGAGAATATGTCTGCGATGATGGCTGACCACCATTTCGAGGAACTGATCAAAATATTGATGTCTAAACCGGAGTCAGAGCTCACTTCTGAGGAAATAAATCTTTTGAACGACGCTATCGTAAGCTCTGAAATGTGGCAAAAAGGGATCGATATCTTATGTATACGAAATGAACTCAACAATGAATGTTTGGGAACAATCAGACAGTGTTTGGAAACTGGAAAGAGAGCCCGACTTAAGCACCCATTGGCCGTAAAACTAGTGAAACTGGCAGCTGAAGGATATTCAGTGCTGCCATGGATCTGTCTTTATTGGGGTCTTATAGCAGAGGGTGTTGTGGCCACTGATGCCAAGAGTCCGATAATAAAGTTCTTGAAGTTAGGTCATCAGTATTTGGGAAAGAGAGGCACCTGTACCTCACACAGTGGCGAATTTCTACTGTTGGCTCAGCATCACTTCCTTGAGTTTGATGTCGAGGAGGAGATAATCCGCTGTTTTACATGCCTTTGGAATTTCCCACAAAGAAGAATACCCAGCAATCCATTGGCGTCGAACACAAATATTCACAAATCTCCACACATTCCACTAAAGTGGGAAAATTGTGATCAAGTCTACCATTACTTCGCCCCCGAAGAACTACCAGAATATGATAGTCTGGTCCGACAAACGGGTATTACTCAAGATATCGAAGGACTGCTAATGAGAATCGTTGAGTTGGTTCCACGAAATTTGAAACCAAACGATAGAACGGATCCCATCACTACTTATATTGAAAAGGGAGAGAATATACCCCAAGATATTGGCGGAGAGACCACTCATATAACAGAAACGATTTATTACTTATTAGCCGATTATTACTTCAAAAATAGAGAGTTTAAGTGAGTTGTGACTAAAATTCAATCTTTTATGTCATTTAATATTTAATGTGTTTTAGAAAAGCGCGTCAATACTATGTCCTCGATTTGAGTTTAAATCCCAATCGATTTGATTCTTGGGCGGCCTCTGCTCTCACGCGGACCTTCGAAGTGGACCAAAAATTGTTATCAGTGAGAATTAATACAATTTTAAAGGTATCACAAATTGACTTAACTTTAAATTAAAGGGCGAACACATTGAGCAAAGTTTTTACGATTTGACATTTGCGAGTCAACGCTGTTTCCAAAGAGCTCTTCAGTTGGAACCGACAAACACTAAATTGTGGATAGAATTCGGACACTTTGTCTATAATATCTCGAGCAGTGCCTCCCGTTTCAGGAAAACATCATTATTTAAAACACAGGTAGAGTTTAGAATCGAAAGCGAAGATATGATAAAAATCGCTCGAAATTGCTTTGAAAATGCTTTGAGTACTGATTCGGGCGAAGAGTTATGGCTTCCCTACTATATGTTAGGCAAAGTGATGGAAAAGAGTAGCACTATATCCAGTTCTCAATCTTCAACTCTTCTCTTGGCATTGAAATACTATGAATGGGCGGAATTGTGTCTCTATGTGGACGGCACGTCATATCCAAAGAAGATCCAGTACTATAACCCGCCATATCTGGCAGTGGAAGCGCTGGAAATTCATTATCGAATTCACGCATTAGTTCTTAAGTTTTTGATGAATTATAATAAGAAATTTTCGGCGCGATTTCTAAAGCGATTGAAAATGCATTTAACCCGTGCTATGAGATCACCCTTTACTAAGCAAAACAGTCCCTCTTCGGCCACATCGGTTGCACCCGTAGATCACGACTACGCCACTGCCGGAGCCATTTATTTCGCCTCCCGTTCACTGTCTTGTGATACAGTTTCCGAATTAATGAATGATATGTTGGATACCGTCGTTCTTAGGGAACAGAAAGTGGACACAAATGTACTGAAGAAGGAATTAGTGGTCATGTGTTTGAATGCAATGCGAAGATGTGTTGACAGATATCCGGCTCACTATAAGTCAATCTTTCGTTTGTCATATTATTATCACGTAATTAACGACAACTTTACGGCCAAACATCTACTTTTAGGGGGTCCGGGCATGAAGTCCGTCAATATTTGTTTTAGTAGTGATTCCGACAATATTATTGACAACGAATTGAATGATAAACTGATTCCCAGTTTGTTTGCCGAACGAAAGGCCAATAACTTATTTAACGGCATTTGGCGCATACCTATTGATGATATCGATAGACCGGGCAGTTTCAGCGCTCATATGTTTCGCTCGACATTCCTTTTGATCAGAGTTTGCACTTTTACTAATGATTACCACAATTTGTGTACAATTGCTATACAACTGAGTCGTACCCCCGAAGCGGGCAAAAAGTTTTTAAGAGACTCTGACCGACAGATTTTGGCGAAACTTGCGTTCGACAGCTGCAGTATTCTTCTTAAGTCCAGATTAGCGACAATGGCTATCAATACACGCGATTGGACTGTAGTTGATGTCCAAAAAATTGCCGACCGTTTCATCAAAGCCGGTGTTTTCCTCAATGAAACCAATGAAATGATTCGAGAATTGTTTGCAATCACTCGAAGATAGTTATCATTATTTTATTACTTTTTGTTTCTGAAGTCATTCAATAAATATCTGAATATTTATGTATATATAGAATGCAATGGACTTAAGATTTAATAAAAGATTATCCAAAATGACACAAACAATCGCTTCATTTTTCACTACGGAAGTTAAATTTGAGTTGAACAAGCTCAATGCCACTGAGGGTTAGTTCCAAAACCCTATCGCAGACTCAGAAACTTTAGGCTGACTCTCCATTTGTTCATTCCTGTTAAGAGGTCCTATCCATTGCCATTTCAAAATTATTCCTATTGTGTGGGACTAAAGAGTGAAACAATTTGTGGTAAACTTTGAATATTTATTTGAAATTACTTTTATTGAATAAATTACAAGAATTTGTTGAATAAATTGAGTTTAAATTCATTTACAAAAATATATTTCTTCAAAACATTAAATATTTAATTAATTTTCTCAGTAATAAAAGAATTAATTTCAAAGTGATTTGATATCTTTATCGTCTAACCAGTTGTTGTCTGGATTGTCATTAAAGAATGCTGGGTGAGATATCAAATTCTTGAGAGTCTGAATTGACCAGACAGTGCCAGAAGCGCTCAGGTAATAGATTTGTCTGTGCTTAGAACTGGTCTCGTCGTAGGGCTGCAGTTGTATCTCAAATACTCCACTAATTTCTTGAAGTTTTCTGCAGAAAAGGTCTGTATTTTTGATGATATAATCAACAAATGGTCTGCAGTTCTCAGAGTCGGGTAAACGGAAGTAAAACTTATCGTTTATGACCGGCGCCTGGAGTGTAGTCTCGAATGTGGTCTTCACTTCAATTATGTGAGATATTTGTCGCGTTCGGAAGAAGTGGTTGAGAGCCAGAAGTGCTGAAAATCCGTATTTGATTAAAGGCGTGTCAAATATGCTATTGTTTTGTAGAAACGAATCCAAAGAAAGCCATTCGTTGACCAAATCTTTCATAAAATTCATGACAATATTACCGGTCGTTCGAAGACCTTTACTCATGTTTTCCAAGTCTTTCGCTTCTTTCATAACTTTTGTCCTCAAATCTGTTAGTCTTTGTTTAAGTCTGTAATCAATTTCCATATGAGAATCGCCACCAGATTTCGAAAACTTTGTCGAATCCTTTTTCCTGAAGAAGAGGTATTCCTGTCTTTCCAACCAATTCTTAATAACAATTTCTGCCGTTTTGAATCTCGAATCCATTATTTTGATTCGAGTTTCGAGCAAACCTTCACTACTGTCGAGGTCCGGATCTTTGTGCAAACCTTCTCTTTCCAAATACTGGTCGAGAACTTCGGCTGAATTTCTTACGCAGTCGTGAGTCTCGATTAGACCTGATTTGTCGCTCTGACTGTTTGGCTTCTCAACCATTTTGCACAACTCATCGGTAATAGTGAAGGGAAAACCAAAGAATGTCTGCGGCATACCTTCATTGAGTTTGTAGGTAATCATATACCAGGAACTGACTCTAAGACTCCTCTCTTCATCGCTGCAGAATTCACATTCACTTTTGAATCTTTGATTGAATTCAGTGAAGACTTTGCTGACCAATGACTCCAATAACTCGTGGATATCATTCATTTCAGTCCTTCCCGTCACATATCGATTAGTTTTAGTAAATGCTCCGCTCAGTAGCACAGCTTCAGAGGGCAGACCGAATCTATTCAATAGATATTGTATTTTCTCTGTATATAAAACAAAGAGATCTGTGGCCCAGTCTTCATATCTTTGCCAACCTATCCATCAATTTAGTGATTAGTTTTTTTTTAATATTTCATAACATTAACAGACCTTTGAGAGCAAACTTGGGGTTTGGCTGAGCATTAATTTCGAGTTCAATTTTACTTTGAATTCCCATTTCAAAAGTACAGCACTGTCTGTATAACTGTCCCAGTACCTTTTTCGATAAATAAGTCTTCTTTTCAGAGAACTTTTCCATAAAATCTGGATATAATTTAGGTTTTTCTTTCCTAAGAGTAAAAAGCCATAAATTATTCAAAATTGATATCTATTTGTGAGAACAGACCAATCGATTGGTTCAACAATTCCTGTTTTGACGAAGTCGAGAGCGACTGAGTACTTGTTTGCGAGACTCATACAAATCTCATTGAAGATGCCGTCATCGAAGGAGTCGGCGTTTGCCAAATGTGCGTTTGCCAGAAGTCCCACATTATTACTCAGAATATAATCACAATAAAAGTCCAGAATGTCCTCAACCTCTGCCTTGTGGTCGAGTTCTTGCGTTTTTCCGGTCGGGAAATGCATGGCAGCAATGTTTTCGCCATCAAAAATAAGATCACAGTTCCAGAAGAGTGCGTATTCATCGCCATCCAAATCACTTCCAGCCATTTCGTCTGAGTGAGGACGGGCTCCTTTTGAAGGGAATACCAAACAGTCCTTAATATGACTCAGCGCTGGGATATTAATTGCTGTTAGTTTGCGGACATCACCAGGGTGTAGACATGGGAACTTTGTGACCATCACTTCTCCCTCTAATATGAAGTAGTCTTTACCAGGAATGCCGTCTTTGTTTACTGTCGATAATTTTGCGAACACCTGTCCATATTCTAGAGTTCCTGTTTCATCGAGGACTCCGAAGGCAATCCTTCCCCTATTCATCGGTACTTTAATTCTGGCCTTTGATTTGAGTTCTTTTATGCGATGAGGTATTAAACAATCGACTATTTGTCTGAAAATGGGTTCACTCAGGAATGGGATTCCGGACGCAAATAATCTCTCATAAGGTATACAAAGACTGCTCGCATTTTGGAAGAGAGTCAGTGCCGAACACTCACACACCAGAGAATTGGCCAAACTTTTGAGGTTATCCATTAACATTCCGAGGAAGACTCGCGGCTCCACTTTCAGCTGTTCCAGAATAGATATGAGAGGTCTGTTCAGATAGACTGGACGGGGAGCTGACAACTTGAGAATACCCAGTGATCTGTCTTTTGATTCGTATTTTTTCATACTTTCTCTAAATATGATGTACTCTCCTTTGAGCTTAGGGTTGACAACAAGCATACCCTTACAGCCCCCGAACCTGATTTGCATGGCTGAGGGTCTGTGTATGCATTCGTTGGGTAACTGATTGTATACTTTCTCAGCGATCTGTTCCGAAACCATTCCAATGCCGTCGGAGAATACGTAACGTTCTTTGGTTAAGAGCTGAGGATTTCGAAAGTCACGCTTAAAACTGCCCTCAATATCAGGAAAGACATCAATTTTGGAATCTTTGCATATGTTTATGTGAGTCATGGCCTGTGAGAAGACAAGTCCGAGTCGGGCCACATATTTAGGGACATTTCGACGAATTTTACTCATATCTCCAACAGATTCTCGAATGGATTCTGCAGTTCGACCACAACTGTCCTTTGCATACAAAATCATTCCGCTGTCCCTCAACTGACTCGAAGAACTGCCCAAAAATTCGAAGATTCGTTCACCAATTTTAACGCCATTCAAGAGTGGAGTTTTGACAATCTTTTTGACGAAATTGATTTGATTGAGTCGAGAGCCTGATCTCTGAACTGTAAAACTAAGTCCCTGTAAGTTGTCCTCACGAATAGTTAGCCTCAATGTATAATCCGGTTCTGAATTTACAATAAATCGACTCTTGAGTATCGGTTGCGGTGGAAGTAAAAGAAGTCGAGTCGGAGTCAAAATACATCGACGAATGTCTTGTATTTCAGTGTTGAATGACTTCATATCCACTTTTTCTGCATTTCTTTCATATTTTCTCTTCAGAGGAAAGAAAATCTTTTCCAACGCAACGGATATACGAAATACAGTTCTGCTGTCAATTATGGCTGAGATCTGAAATAAGGCCTCTTCTGTGGCTTTAGGATTGTTTTGTGCAAAGAGTTCCACTTTTTCCATGAAACTGATTGTTTCGAATTTGAAGAACAGTTCATCTGAAGCCTGAAATGTGTGCGAAAATATTGAAAGATATGCATATCTGACGGGAAATCGAAGATTGATATTATTGGTGTCCAACAAGTAATCTATTTCTCTGGTATTAACGCAATTGTGTTCACTAATCGGTGCAAAATATACCGGTATTTGTGCAAAACGTTTGATCAAATAAATGAGTGAAAACGGATCCGGAATATTGTTTTGATATGATTTGTATTTCACATTAAACTCATTCTTAATGTTCGGCACTTCTATCACAACTACATTACTCTTACCGATCGTTTCAGCGGACAGTCCGTAGAACTCATTCTCTCGAATCCAATTGATATTACCGGAGATCTCGTCGGTGTGGACGCCAACAAAAGTGTCGTACATTTCTCTCGACGACTGTTTCGGGTATTTGTTTCTCTTATTTGGCGATTCGAAGGGTTTGTTGTCTTTTTCAACCATATAAAGAATGGGCGGATGATTCAGATTAATGTGAAGTTTCAATGAATCCAATTCTGTGAAGACAACCATCGACTCAAAGGAAGAGTAATCGAAGTCTAGTTTATAGCGAAGGTTAACAAAGAACTTCTTATTCTGTCCACCACTTGTTAGACGGAATTTGACGGTCAGACACTTCCTTAGGTGATGGAACTCAGCGGTGGAGTCATCCTTTGCGATGTGGTATTTGCTGTTAAAGTAATTGCGATCATTGCTGTCGTAATGTTTGATAAATTGTGTCAAATCTATAAGTGTTCCGAATTTGAAAGACTTTAAGTGATAGGACTCGAATGGCGGAACCTTCTCTGTCTTTGACAACCACTTGTAAGTGTCGTCATTGAAGGAACACCAGGTATTCCTCAAAGAGCTTTCCGAACATATATTTGAGATTATTTTCTTTACGGCCAAATGAGAGCTCTTTTCAATAGTCAACTGTCCGGTGAATCTGCAGACACCTTCGTCTTCGTAATAACTCTTTTCTGAATTGTGTCCGATAGCTATGAGTTCGAGACTGATTGCACTCACATTACTTATCCGTCGAAGAATACTTTGAATATTTTTGGCCACTTCTTTCGTCCACCCGTTCCTATTGATGTCATTGCAACCAACGTCTGATTCAATTTCGAAGAGTTTTTCTGGAAATTCACTCAAATGTATGATATCTATAGAGAGGGTTGTGCTGTCGTACATGACTTCTAAATTAAATGTCAAACAAAACCACAAAATAGAGTCTCAGATCAGATGAAACATTAGTTTTGAAATCAAATAATTTAAATAAAACACAATTCGATTCATAAGCACGAGATATGCGCTTAACTTCTGTCGCGCGACTCATACCTCTCACACCTCTCCCCCGCTTTCACTCTTAAAGTTTGTTGAGTTAATTCATATTCAGTTCAATTCAACCGTCAAATCAAAACATAGTTTAAACTAGAATTTTCTGAAGAATGCCCTCAAATACAGAGGAAGACCTCTTCGGTGCTCCCAAAAAGAAGAAACCGATTATTGTAGCTCCTGGACCAGGTCCTACTCCACCAATTACTACCCAAACACCTACACCAAGTGAAGATACTGGCACTGATACCACTAAGAAGCCAACGCACGTAACAGGTGGTACTCAAACAGACTGGACAGTTGACACTCAACCAACTCAGACAACTCAGACAACTGAGACTACCTCCACTGGATCAGGTGGTACTGATGTGAGGAGAACTCCAACAGAAGAATACTTGGCTGGAATTTTAGTGCACATCAATAGTTCCGATTGTCCCCCGGATTGCAACGATTGTAAGCCTAACTGTCCCTGTGTCAAAGAATCGTCTACTCGTGGAAGAGGTCGTGGCAGAGGTCGTGGCAGAGGTCGTGGCAGAGGTCGTGGTAGAGGTCGCGGAAGGGGTCGAGGCAGAGGCCAAACCAGTGACAGTGAAGAATCAAATGAAGAGGTGGAGGGATCGCAGTCGACTCGTGGAAGAGGTCGCGGAAGAGGTCGCGGTAGAGGTCGCGGTAGAGGTCGTGGAAGGGGTCGAGGCAGAGGCCAAATCAGTGACAGTGAAGAAACAAATGAAGAGGTGGAGGGATCGCAGTCGACTCGTGGAAGAGGTCGCGGAAGAGGTCGCGGCAGAGGTCGTGGTAGGGGTCGAGGCAGAGGCCAGACCAGTGACAGTGAAGAATCGTCTACTCGTGAAGTGGGCACTCAGACAGACAGTAGAGTTGGCCACTGGAGAACAATACGCGGTCGAAAAGTATGGATTGCAGGCAGAGGGCGTTATTCAGGACAGAGTGGACCCGTGAGTAATGTGACCCACTCCAGTGAAGCCGCCACTCAAACAGGAGAGGAGGGGTCACAGTCGAGGAAATCTCGTCGTAGCAGAAGTCGGCGCCAAAGATGCTGCACACGTCGTGTAAGAAAACGCCGCAAAAGTGGAGACGACAATAGTTTTAGTTGTTCTGAGTGTGGCTGTCGTATCAAACATCGCCGTCGGAGAACGAGCAAGAAATCCAACTCAGCATCCGATGACAACTAGATATTTGACACAAAACTCAAGACTTTGAATATTATGTCAAACATTTGTCAAAATATGTCTGAAAAGAAAATCAAATAAAATCTTTTAATCGTTTTGTAAATAAATTCAAATTATTTATATCTAAAGCAATGATTGTCTCAAAGAATCGATTGATAATTACAATTGTCTTAACACTAATCCAATGATTAGAAAATTAAAGTTTAGTTTAAAAGTTGGAAAGATATCTGAATAAAAGGCAATCGTATAAATCTATGAATTATTGTCATATGTATATATAGGTTACACTTATTGTCCACTAAATGTTAAATAATTGTTAGTCTGACCACAATTTAATCTCCGGATCTTTTAATTAATTCATAGATTGTTATAGAAATAAGAATAAAATGTCATTAAATGAGTGAAAAGAGTCCCTCCTATAAGACAATTATATATTTGAAGAGAAGAGAGTGAATACTCGAAAGAATGGGTTCTTTTTTTACACTTTTGTCCTTTTCTATCGATATTCTGAGCCGAGAAGAAATCAATGAATCAGTTTGTGGTAAATATTAAGAACAAAGACTAAGAAGTGATCAAATTGTGTCTCACTTTTTCTCGTCTTTGAAGGAATGATTCGAAAACCGGCGAAGCATTCATTGATCAGTTAATTGTAAGTTGTGTTCAGCATAATTAAATGATCAGGGTACAAAAATAAGTTTGCATGATAACTTATTGATATATTCAAAGATGTCTCTGGTGTCTCAAATTAGTGGCTCCGCCCTTAAATCATGGGTTTTCACAATTGATTGGTCGACCACTCAATGCAAACACTCATCTGTTTATCAATTTTGTTTACATCGGATTCACTCCAAAACAAGACATTTATTTGCCATAAATTGTCATTAATTGGGATTATATCGAAACAAATTTAAGTTGAATTTAAGAGTAAATGTATTTAATGAGTATTTGTTGTGATTAGTGTTGAAATGAGAAGAAATGCTTCCAAACGACAAACGATTGACTCAATTGAGTGGAAATAACAGTGAAGTGAATGACTTTAATGTGAAGAAGAGAAGAATCGCTGACACCGAGAGCTTAATGGATGTCAAGGACTCCATTATCACCAACTTTTCAATGCTTTATTTGTCGCCAAAGTTTAGTGATATTGCCATCAAAGTGGACAACGAGACCATCGCTTGTCATAAGTCAATACTCGGCAGTCAATCAGATTTCTTCGACAGACTTTTCGAGACACAAATGTTGGAATCGACACAAACAGAGATTGAGCTGAAAGAGACTGATCCACAACTGTTCCGTCTTCTTCTGAAGTTGACTTATTTCGGTCAAATCGATTTCCAACAGTTGTCACCGAAGGATATAATTAAACTCTTCGGTAATTGATTTTGAATTAATCTATTGTTAATCAATTGATTTATGGGTTTATCTTCTTTGAAGGTATGGTTCAAAGATACCAATTCAGTCAATTCGAAGAACCCTTTGTGACCAAAATCAAGACATTTATCAATGAGTCGAATGTTTGGCAAATGTTCGACACTTCCAATGAAATACATTCAACCGATTGTCTCGACATTTGTCTCAAGTATTTGGATAAATGTGTGGACTCTTGTATTTTCCAAAGCGAACACTTCCTTAAGATATCAATGGAAACATTAAAGACATTATTGGCTCGAAATTCACTTCTTATGCCCGAAATAATTCTGTATTCAGCGACTGTTGAATGGCTTAACCATAACTCTGATATGTCTGAAGAATGTGTAGAAGAAGTGCTAAACTGTGTTCGACTCACTCTTATTAAATACGAAGATCTCATGAATATTGTCTCAAAAAGTGGTTTCGTTTCTCAACAGAATTTATGGCAGATATTAGAGGACAAGGCTTTGACTCAGAGTTGGGACCAAAACTTTAAGGGGGAACAAAGAAATCGAGCCTTTCTTCTCCAGGAAACAAACCTTTGTTCCGATAAATTCAAGTTTGAAGTTCTCGAGGGAAGGGTTGGCAACAAAATAGCACAAACAGAACAGCATTTGACTGAAAATATGACACAAATTGTTATCGGATTTGGATTTCCTTTTAATATAAATAATATCGAAATAAAGTTATCGAACAAAAGAGGCGATCGATTCTCATATAAGATCGAGTATTCAGTGGACGGACTCTTATGGGAAACACTTTACGATTATACTAACTATACGACAGCCAACTATCAGAGGCTGTTCTTTGAACCAATTGTTGCGCAACAGTTCCGTATTTGTGGTACACATCAGCTCCGAATGGATGCCAACACTAAAGCAAACTTTGATTCGATTGAGTCATTTGCCTGTTCTTATGACAGGAGTCAACTCAGAGTCAAAGTCGAACGAATAGATGGACTCCTGTCCAACACCTTTTGGATCCGAACCTGTGTTCAGCAGAGAGTATACCACGACTCCAATAATCCTGTTATCGACCAAAACGGACAAAACGTCGATAAATACTATTCCCGTCAGTTGTCATCAAATAAGCCTATAATTGTGGCTTTGGATCAGCCGGTGATGATTGACTCATTTCAGTTCCAATTATGGGATAGGGATGACAGGGCTTACAGTTATATCGTTGAAGTAAAGGATAGCAATGATTGGGTAAAGTTAGCGGACAGATCACAGGAAAAATGTCGTTCCCTACAGACCATCACTTTTAATAGAAGACCAATCAGTTTAGTGAGAGTTCGAGGAATCAAAATATATTTCGTTGAATGCAATGAATTTCGAGTCATTAAATTCCATTTTCCCAAAAATTAATATATTTTTACCTTTTGTTCAAATGGACGGCCTCTCCCCTACTCACCAATCAATGAGAACAATTGGACAGACAGTCGGAGAGATGGTTGTAATCGTTATTTTTAAAGTTTTTAATTATGTTGTAAACAAAGATTAGATAATTTTAAATATTTTATTAAATTATCGCTCAAATCATTAAATGGTTAATAAATATCTTTTAATAAATATAACATTTGTCGTAAAAATCCTTAAAAATTAGTTCAAAATATATGCTAATCACTGCGCGAATGCTGTGCCGTTTAAATGGACTGCATTAGTCGAGGACGGGTTCTCAATCATACGAACGATGTGTTGTCTGACTTCAAACAGTTTGGTCACATCTTTGTCTGTTCCGCGAATAATCATAGTTTTGTTGTTGGGAATGGCGTTCGGCTTCATTAGGATATGGACGCAAAACTCTTCACTCATTCTCTCCAATTGTCGACTGAAGTTCTCAACGACTTTACTTTGATATCCATTTACAGTGAAATTTAATTCAACGACAAATCGGTCACTGATTTCATTTCGTGCGATACTTATTGAGGTATAGTTAAGTCCAGTGATTGAGACGTTTGACGTCATATTTGATGCCGACTTCTGTACTGATATTTGAGTCGACGTCTTGGCAGCGATTGGATCCAACATTGAATAGGAGCGACCAATTATTGTGGGCTGATTCGAAGGCACATCGATTTTCGTTTGGATTTTAGAATAAAATTCTCCATATTTATTGGAATCGATAAAAGTGATCAATTCCTCGATACCTTTCTTTAGTTTTTCTTCATTTCGTCGATTGGTTCGGATGTAAATCGATATGTGATTTGAAGGCGTCGGTTGAATAACAGGGCCTTGAAGTGGAACCACACAAATAGCGATTTCATACTTTTTCTGTATTTCTTGCAGTGGTTGTGTATTCGGGTCGAAGACAATCGATCTTAGGTTGGGATTGAGCTTCAGATCGAACCAAACTGTGATTGGCATCAATTGTCGGATTTCCAGATATGAATCTCGAGCGCCAACGGGTGGACCAGTGATTGAAACCTGAAAGGTGTCCACAACCGCCGCAAAATTGGTGGACAAATTTAAATCGATTTTACATCTCCTTTGACCGACAATTGATTCCAATTCGCGTTTTGCTTCGTTCTGAAAAAATAGTCGGTCTTCCGGTGAGATGTCTATCAAAAGAGTTACCGATTCTCTGAAACCTTAAATCAAAATTAATTTCATAGAAAAATGTAGAAATAGTTACTCTGAGCGAAAGGGATGTTATTAAAGACATATTGGTTGGCACTGTCCCACAAAGAGTTAGCCGCCGATTGAATTTGCTGTGGATTTAGATTTCGAAGAATGTTTTGTGGGTTTAAAACTGAATTATTATCAAAAATGTTAAATCTATTGTTCAGATTTGCCATTTTATCCGATTTAATGAAACTATCGGTTCATTGGTTTGAATGTCAAATGAGTTCTCAAGTAATGAAACATTTCTTATATATCGATAGCTTTTATGACAATCTTTGATTGGATTCATATTAATCCCAATAAATGTCATCCGATATTCCATTTGAAACACGATTTTTACTCACAATTCAATACAAATCGAGGCATAAGTTTAAACTATAGTTTTTCATCATTAGGAATATCAAGATTTATTACTTATATTTGCCAAGTACAATATTTTAGCACTTGACCATGGAAAAGGTTTATAAAATATGAATAATACTCATTCAATATTTAGAGGTTATAATTATAACAAGTTTTGAATTTTGAGCAATGATTCTAGATTTGTGTTAAGTACAGATTGGGTCAAATTGAGGGAACACACTATCAGTCACTTTCATAATCACTTTCATCTTTAGTGAGAATACCTATCCGTTTGCCAATTAATCTAATTTTTTTGGTCACTTCTTCTTTTACCAAATTAAAAGACATGGCTAAGAGAGCCATACCAAAAAGGAGATATAGTGCACATATACCCAGAATGGTTTGTGCATCCTCTCGTGAAAAGACATCAGTGCCGGGAACCAAATCCCCAAAACCAATAGTTGTTAGGGTGACGAATGAGAAATAGGAAGCGTCCAAAAATGTCCACTTTTCCAAAAATTGAAATAAAAATCCTCCGCCACAGATGTACCCTGCCACTAATGCAAGGCACAGAGCAATCGGAACATTGGGTATGTCCTCGATTTGGGAATCAGATTCAAAACTTTCATCACTCGAGTAATCGTTTCCATTAACTGTTTGAGTGACAACTCTTGTGAATCCGATTGAATTACTTGTTGGCTGTGCTATAGTCGGTGCTGTCAAGTGGTTTGAATCGATGTTTGGCGATAAACTCATATTGTGAGGTAACGTAGAGTAAGGCCTATTGAGGTATGTGCCAAAAGATCTGGCACTGGGCTCAATGAAGTCTTCCAAATGGTTGGTCTCGAGTGCATACATGTTGCAAATGATGGGAACTGAGCCCAACTCTCTTTCATTATTATTTCTATGGGACTGTCTATTGGCTATAGTGCGGGATAAAGAAGAGAAGTTTGGTGTAGAGCCCACTGTTTCACTGTTTGGAGGCATTGTTTGCATAGCTATCTGTTCCATATGACGCTGTTTTCTTCTTCGACGTATCCGATGTTTCCTCGCCTTCTTGGGATTAACGCATAAAATACAACACACTTTCCAATACAGAAATTTAAAGGAGTTGGCCATTGCGTCCCCAATATTAGAGAGGAAGAGTAGCATAAGTGGTATTCCTATTATCGCATACAGAATAGTCACAAGTCTTCCAATTCTATCAGAATTTAAAGAATGAAAAAACAGGACTCAAATTAACGATCGTTTGCTATAAATATTCTGCACTTAAGACAAGAATTTTTGGCTTCAATTCTCAATTGTCTTTTGCATTGGAAATAATGTAAAACAATTTGTTGCACTTTCTGTGAAATTTCCATTTCCTTATCACAAATTCATTTAAAATTTCAGTCATTTATAATAATCATTGCATCGGTTTTCCTAAATTCTTACAGATTTTGAAAACTGAATCCTAAACTCTTTACTATAGAATACTAATTAACTAAATTAAAAATAGTTTTAATTGTCATTTATTTTACTCTTTTTTAAAGAGTATTTTTATATCTCTAATATTAAAAGTCATTAAAAATGTTGTGATTTGATAATAAATTAGATAATATGTATGATTAAATATGTGAAAATAATTGGTACTTAGTCTTTGGGGCAATATTCCCATATCCTATGGTTGTAATGGTTATAATAGAGTAAAGCAAAGCTCCGAAGAAATTCCACTGAAGAGAACTTTCGTGTGTATCGTCTTTGCCTTAAGTAAAGTCAATTTATTTATTAGTTATGCTTTAATACTGTATTCAAAAGCAAAAATAATCATTCATTCGGTTATATTATGCAAACATTTAATTTGGAAACATTTCAATATTAACGACGAATATTCTTATCAGTCATTAATCAAATCATATAATAATCTCTAAAAAGTGTGAAGTTTTTCAAGCGATCAAAGAAATGACATTTTCGAGAAAGTGATGCACACATTGTGTCGATTGTTATCCAAACCCTCTCCGACACCTATTTTTGAAACACTATTTTGAGTTTTGAACTAATGATTACAAATAGAGTAAACGCTTTGTTTAGTTGTGAAAAATCAAAAACACTTAAAAAATAAATGAGAAATCAATTAAAAGCAGATATTCTAACCGACAAAACATCAAACAATTCACAATTTCAAAGCTTTAAGGTTTAATTTAGCGCTAAGTTTTGTTGTTTTGGATGATCCTAACAAAATCTGGGCTTTCCGTCTAATTTAGTCTAAAAGTTTATAAATAAACTTCAAATTCAATAATATCTTATAAATTTTGCGGCAAAAATTAGGGGTATTTTCAAAATGTTAAGACATATGCAGTTTAACTAATGGTTTATACAACAAAATATTTGTTTTGTTTTGAAAGTCTATCGAAAGAATTTAAAGAATGCAAAATATTTATGGAATTTGCGTTAATTTTTTAGCTCAGATTAAATGAATTGTAGACATACCGTCATAACCGTTGTATTTGAAGGCTATAACCAAAGATTTTTCTAATTTTTCTAACTCTTTGGCCACTTTTTCACTCCATTCCTTCTGTTTGAGGACAGAAGTGTTGTGAGTGAGTGTCCAGAGTTTGTCTGTGAAGGCGAGTCGATCTTCAATAACAAGCTTTCGATATGTGAGTTCATTCGGCGCTTCTAATGCGCGAAAAGTGAAGGCACCCACTATTGAATAGCCGAACACCAGAGCACAGAGTCCGATATGTGAGAACAGAAATGTAGTGATTGTCCGGCAATAGTAACAACACTTTGCAAACCGGGATTCGTGTCGCGAACTTAAAAAAGGCATTAGAAGTAAGACTTTCTTTTAGTAGAGAATCACAATAATTGCTATAATTTTAAGTTTTTTAAAGCAAAGAGTCACTAAAATCTCACATTTGTTGAGAGAGTTATTCAAAGTTTTACTCTTTTTTACTTAAGAAGAGAAAGAAAAGAAGCGCTCAATAAAAAGAAGTGACGGCTCTATGAAACTGTTGAAACAATTATTGCTAAGAATAGCAAATACTCTCAACACATTAACTTCTCAACAAAGTCCATGATAATTCTTTTCAAATTTATAACCAAAGTGATCAAGGCACATAAAAAAGATTTTACTTGTACAATTCTAGTCATCTAATTGCTTATCTAACTTCGATCACAAATATATTGCTCGTTAACTTATTAATAGAGTCTAATAAGTTATTATTATTATTATTTGTATACAGTATTTGCAACATTTTATAATAATTATTACAATTATTGTGAATATCTGAAATTGAGACTCTGAATGAGCAAGGTAATAAAAATGGTTATAAAAGTTTTGTTAACTCCTACTCTGCAGACGTCAGAGATTAGAGGAATCCAATTGTGATGTGAGACAAGTCTTACGTCACTCTATGAACACATGTTTGGTATAAACAAAACAATGATTTTTTTCAAATTTGTATCGTTTTTGAACTTTAATTTAAAGCAAAGTTTAAAACATTTGAAGCAATTGAGACATTTGAGACAGGTCAACTTTTTGCGATTACATTCGCAATCAATTGAATCGGCAAAGCATTCATTTGATCCCAAGTCTGTCCACAAATTAAATATAAGAAATGCTTTGTCGACAAAACCGAGCGATAGATTGGTTGCCATTTCGGTAATAAAGCCATTCATTTGTTTGCAATCAAATTATATATTTTTGAAATATTAAGGGTTGGGTTAAGTCGACGCGTAAACAAAAACCAATATTCCTTCATCTGAACGATGGATCAGTTAATACAAGCATTCAAATAGTGATCGATGAAGAAGCGATCAAATCGTATGAATAACAAAGAAAATCAAATTATTGATTGACTTATACTTAAAGGCCTTCCAATCAATTATATAACGGTTGTTGTGTCCGTTGTATCGGCCAACTAGTGGCCAGTCCTGGAAGACAACAGTCGGTTGAACTGAAGTGCAATTCAATTGAAATTCTTGGTGAATGTGATCCAGAAGTGTATCCCTTCGCTCAGCGCAACACCACATATAAAAAGCCATATTTTAGGGAATATTTGCATTTAAGAGTCAGAAACCAATTGTTCGCAGCGATGGCCAGAATCAGGAGTGAAACCATTAATGCGATCCATATTTTTATGAAACAAAATGATTTCATTAATGTCACGACACCTCTCATCACATCCAATGACTGTGAGGGAGGCGGACATGTCTTCTCTGTTCGGGTATGACTACAACCGTTTTGTTGAATACAATGATTATAAACTTCAATTCGTAGTCTCCTTATTGTACTGAAGACGAGACATATTTTTCAAAACAAGCGTTCCTTACAGTGTCAGCACAGCTCCACTTGGAGGCTATGACCAGGTTTATTGTGATCAATGGTTTTAATATTAATTGATATGCCTTACAGTGGTCTGTCCCGAGTATATACTTTGAATCAATGTTTCAGAGCTGAGCGATCGATGTCGAGGAAGCACTTGAGTGAGTTCCTTATGTTGGAGGCCGAGGAGGCTTTCATTGATTCTATGGATGAACTGATGGATAGGACGGAAACCATCTGCAAATTTATTGCTTATTATATTAGACATAATTGCGAACAAGACTTAAGTCATGTCCTCAAAGATACTGATTATAAGCATTTTGACAAAATAGCGGATTCAAAATATATCAGGTTTACTATCATATCATGTCTTTAATATAAACCAATCTATACTTAGGATGACATACGAAGAAGCGATAAAAGTACTGCAAAAGACTAATAAGTTTGCAACTCTTGAATTTGGACATAATCTGAATGCAGAACAGGAAAAGTACCTTGTTCAATACACTGATAATACACCGGTGTTTGTCACACACTTTCCCTCTCATATTAAACCATTTTATATGAAACAAATTAACGGACGGGTAATAAGACTTACATTCAATTTATTATAATTTGAATCATTTGATTGCTGTGAAGGCCTTATGTTTTGACTTACTTTCACCGGTTTGTGGAGAAATATGTGGAGGAAGTGTTCGCGAAGACTCTCTCATTGAATTGGAAAACAGAATAAAGAAAATTAAATCAGACGATAGCCTCGAGTGGTATAAAAAACAATTCACTATTTCTCCACTCATTTCCATTACTTACAGGTATTTGGATTTAAGACGTTTTGGTAATCAAATTCACGGGGGGTTTGGCATTGGTTTTGATCGACTCATTCAAACTATTACTGGAATTGAGAATATCAGAGATGTTTCGCCATTTCCTCGTTATTGGCATAAATGTGATCTCTAGTGAATGAGTTGACAACTTTTACTCATTAAATCAGTTCCAATAAAGACATTAAGTGCTGAGTCTTTCACTATTAAACCTCTTTAAATGACAATCAATTGGATGTAATGGCAGTCAATAGACATTCAATTTGATATCATTTGTATTGCCATTCATTGCAATAACGGGTCAATTAGTGTCAGTATTAGCACTGGTTTTGTAATGAAATAACATTTATATCGAATTTAAAATTATTTTATTACTCAATAATCAAAGGGCGGACATAAGTGATCCGCTGTCTTAACTTCTTGGCCTTTCCTTCTTCTCCTTATAGAGTGCGAGGAGGGAGACATTGGCCACTTTAACCACTTTGAATCTGACTCCGGGAATGTCACCGACGGCGTGACCTTTACGTCCAAAACCCGCCACCAATACTTCGTCGTTCTCTTCAATGAAGTTAAGACATCCATCTCTGGGCACAAAAGCGGTGATCTTTTTTCCGTTTTTGATGAGTTGGACTCTAACGCACTTCCGAATAGCACTGTTCGGCTGTTTGGCCTCAACGCCAACCTTTTCTAATACAATGCCCTTCGCATGAGAGGCGCCTCCAAAAGGATTGGCTTTCCATCGGGTGCCTAAAGAGGAGAATTGACATAACTTTGAAACAATTGAGTGGTAATACCTAAATGTGCTTTCTTAAAGTCCTTGTCGTGCCAACGCTGCTCTCGTCTGTGATTTCTGTGTTTACGAGCGGTTCGTAATCCCTTTGGTTTACCTGAAATGGATTGCAATCAATGGTTTAATTGTGTTTAAACTAAACACGTGTTTAAAGTCTTACCCATTTTGATGTCTGGCTGTAAAGGAAGAGGAAATACAGAGACTTGTATTCAATCGCTTCTCTCTAATGTTGAAGACATGCGCTGTTGTTGTCATTGTGTTGTCATAACAACCAAAATGTGACTCAAATGTCAACAAATTGTTGTTTTCATTGCTTTTAAATGACATTTAATTTTAATTATGAATAATATTCAGGAAATTTGTAATCATTTGAAAGATATTTCAAATTTTTCAAAAGAAAATCATTTCAAAGGTATAAACTTTGAAGATATCGACGAAAAAGTTTCGACTTTACTTCAAAGTGATGTCAATTTCAAAGACATTTACCGACTCATTGAATCAGATGTGAATCAATTGAAATTTAGTGACAATTTGTCTGAAGAATCAAAGTTATGGATGAAATCAATCGATTTAATGATTCGATGTATTATTTCGTTGAATAATATCGAAGACACGGAATTAATTTCGACCCAAAACTTCTTCACAATTAGGTTAACAGTAATTAAGACAATTTCGTTGACAATCATTCCATATCTGAGTAAACACTTCCAACAAATACAAGAGTTATTTCTATCGATTGACTTAAAGAAGTTGTCGTCTGAAGACAATCATTTATTTTGCCGCCAATTCATTCATAATTTGACAAAAGTTTTTATTCGACTTTTAAACTCGAAGTCAATTATATCTGGAATTCTGGCCGAAGACTGTTTGGCATCTCTTATGGCGTCCCTAATGACTGCCAAATATGAAAGCGATTCGGATACGGAAAGAGTGATAATTGGCGACCAATTATCGGAATTAATGTCTGGTTTGAACCAAACAATAATCATAAGAAATCTTCTGTTGTTATCGCGATGTAAAGCTGTTAAGTGGGCTAACAATCAGATATCGAGATGTCTTTCCCAATGTTTGATAGCAAAGACAGGAATTATTTGTTTGATTAATTCAGTCATCGATTGCGACCAAACTTCTGAACGACAAACAACTCTTAATCAAAGATTCCAAGCGATCGGAACAATAGTCTCAGCCATTCCTCAATTGTGTTGTCCTTTAAGGCAATACTACGAATCAATTGGAGAACAAGTATTAAATCTTTTGATAACTTCTGACACTAATTATCAGAAGATTGGTTCAATGATTGTCATATCTTTGGAGACTAGAAATCGATGTCTAACTAAAGAATTAATTATCGATAAGATATTGAATGCATTCTTAAGCTCTCAAAAGACTGATTTGAGTGCAAACAAAGCCATCGAAATAATTCATAACTTAATTAATTGTAGATTTGATGCCAAGAAGTTTATTCCAATTATTTCGCATTTATTTTACTGCAGAGTTATTGTCGAAGAATCAGTTTCTCACTTCAAGACATCACTAAATGAGATAATTGTCGAAGTCTTCCAATCAGTTAAAGAAAGCGTTTATTTATTGGACAACATTTTGTATAATAATTATCGACTCATTAATAACTTTGAGGTCTGTGTCAGCGATGGTGTGGTTGGCATTAAATGTAAAGAATGTGATGATCTCTCAATTATATCAAGCGATGAACAAGAGTCAAATCTAAAGCAAACCGATATAATTGTTCAGTTTGTGATCACTTTGTTGACAAAATTGTCCGAATCTTTTAAAATTGATTTATTTTTCATATTAATGGAAAAAATGACATCAAATAGTCCATCACTTCTGACCTGTTGTCTCATCGACTCTATCAATGATAGTGTTCTCGAAGTTCTATTCAATTACACAGAAAAGTCGATCCAATTTGTTATCAATACATTTGACAGAATGACTGAACAGCAGAACGAGTCAATTGTTTCAGACAACTCTCAAGAAGACATTGAATTCAAAATAGACCACGAATTCAATGATATGAAACAAAATACTCTGACTATATGTTTGCAAATTTTGAAAACATTGATGAAAGATAAGCACAAATTAAAGATCAAAGATATCAATCAATTGAAGCAATTATTGCCATCTTTGCAATCAATTTCGTTAATCGATTCTTTCGATGAAAGTCTTCGAAAGACTGCAAAAGACATTAAAAATGAAATAGAATTATATGAAAATACAAATGAATTTTATGAAAATCAATGCCAGGATAGCAGTGATTTTGAGTCAGCGATGGTTCAACTCAACGATAATCTGATGCCAGTCAGAGCTCACGCTTTGATTCGATTAAAGCAATTGATTTATGCAAAGGATAAATGTCTTCTCGAAAATAAGGCACAACTTTTAAACGCACTGAGGGTTAGTCTACTCTAAACATATTTCAATGAATTCAATGTTTTGTATGATTGCAGTCCTGTCTCAACGACGACGAGTCCTATATTTACTTATCTTCAGTGAACACTCTGTCCACTCTCGCCATTGTATGCACTGACGAAGTGCTGCCAATTTTAATGCACGAGTTTGTTGACAGTCAGCGCACAGTCGAAGAACGCCTAAAAGTGGGCGAAGTTTTGGTTCGTTTGTCGAAATCAATTGGAGATTTCGGTCATTACTATTCCAAACAATATATGAATTGCTTTCTGTCTGGAGTCAAATCTTCTGAACCGGCGATTCGTATCTCGAGTTTATCCAATTTGGGGCAGTTTTGCAGTTCTTTGAGATTTGCTTTGAAGCCATTCATTGTTGAGTTGATGTCTTGTGTGGAGGCTATCCTCAAAACTGACGAAAGCATTGAAGTAAAGCGATCTTCTGTTATGTTTTTACATTTGCTTTTGAGAGGTATCGATAGGGATGTCATCGAAGTGGTTGACCGACAGTTAAAAGACATTTACAGAATGTTGCGTCAAATGTATTCGACAACAATCGATGATGTCTTACAACTTCACTGCCAGTTAGCCATCGAAGAGATCGATAGAATCGCTAAACAATTGTTTTCTCCGAACAAAGATTTAATAAAAAACATTAAAATTCTAAGCCTTTAATTAGTTTTGCATTAGTTTATCAGTTGTTTGTAAAGTTCTTCAGAAAATTGAAATAAAAACAATTTTATTAAGACTAAGAGCGCGCTTCGAATGAGTGTCACATTTAAACACTTTTCCAAATGTCGTTAAAATCGGTTAATAATTGATTTGAATCTGAATTGTTTGAAACAATACATTGATTTGTGAATCGCGTGAAAGGCTTTGCCATTCATTGTTAGGATTTCGTAGAATTCAAATCGAAGTCAGATTCAAACGAATTTTAGTCACTTTTCGAAAAGTTATCCACAAATCACTCGAAAGTCTTTAGTCTTTGATTATCAACAGAATGTCAGAACCAACGCCAACACCGGAGAAGTCAGACGAAAGCAAACCACCGGAAGAGTCGAAGCCGGCGGAAGGGGCAGCTGATGAGGCGGGAAAGTCGGCCTCTGATGAGAAGAAAGAGGAGAAAAAGGAAGAGAAAAAGGAGGAGAAGAAAGAGGACAAGAAAGAGGGCAAAGACAAGAAACGCAAAGGAAAGGTAGATCTCTCGGCCGCCAAAATCGGTTTCATTGGTGCGGGAAAAGTTGCCGACGCCATCGCCCGCGGACTCATACAGTACGGGAAAGTGGATGCAAAGCGGATATTCGTCGCCGCGAAGAGCACTAAAAACTTGGAGTCATTCAAACAGAAGGGCTGTCACATCACGAAACGGAGTTATGACATCTTCGCCAAATATGACTGCGATGTGGTCTTCCTCTGCTTCCACGGGAACGTCATAAAGCAGTGCTACAAATCTGGCGGTTCGCGACCCCATCCCTTCACGACGAACTTCATACCGAATATGAAGCATCCGTTGTATATCCTGTCTCTGGTGAGTGGAGTCAAATTGGATCAGATCAGGGCTTGCCTTCTGAATCCCGAACACCCGGAGAAGTATATGCTGGAAATGCACCGGATTTGCGTTAACACCGCCTGTGCTTATGGACTTGGATTGGGAGCCATCGATGTCGAACCTGACGGCAAAAAGTGCAGTCCTCTTATACGCGACATACTGTCCACAATTTCAAAGTTGGAATACATACCCGACAGTCAGATGGATGCCGCCTGTGCTCTGGGAGGTAATGGACTGGCATTCGTGTATTATTACATCAGCGCGTTAGCCGACGGTGCCTTCAAAATGGGTCTCAATCGTCAAACAGCGGTCAAGTTTGCGGCCAAAACGGCTCAGTGCGCAGCACTCACTCTTCTCGAGTCTGGTAAACATCCGGGAGAACTGAGGGACAGCTGTACGTCGCCATCGGGAGCAGCCGTTTATGGCATTCATGTCTTAGACAAAGCAGATGTTGGATCAGGAGTTGCCGGCGCTGTAGAGGCCGCTCACAAACGAGCCATGGAGTTAGCAGAAGCCGAATAAAGACATCTCAGCTTTTAAACAAAACTCTTCTGTTTTATCCAAATTCTTGTGAAAATACTAAATAAAATACATTGAATTCAAGTCTTAGTTTATCAGTTGATTGTAAAGTTCTTCAGAAAATTGAAATAAAGACAATTTTATTAATAAATTGTTTAATAATTTGAATATAAATCTGAAACATTGAAAAAGTGTTTAATTCTTTTTGTCGCTGTCTTTGGGTTTCGTTAAATCAGTTTCACTATCAGAAAGTTTAAACATTTTTGGGTCAATATATCCGAGAGATTTGGTCGGCTTAACGATAACACTCCCGGTATTGAGTCCACCCTTTTTGCTCATTTCTGAGTAACTGTTCTCTTGCTGGTCGTAATCACTTTTCTTTGGCTTCTTTTTAGAATCAGACTTAAGACTCTCTGATCGTTCACTCTTTTCAACGTCTTTACTCTTCTCTAAACTACTTCGAGGACTGGAAGTCATTTTGCTCTTATTAGACAAACCCTTTTTATTGTCGACATTTGAATTGTCAATCTGTGTCTCGTCGTCGGCCACAACTGGATTGGGTGTGAATAAAGCCCTTCGATACATGAATCTGATGATAGCAAAGAGGGTTAACCACAGGGTATAGACCACTATTAATGACAATCCTAACAGAAAGACCAGAATCTCTGCTTCCTTTCGATTCGAATCTTTAATGAATTCGTAATTAAGTTTTAAGTCGGTGTCAATCAAAAGAATAGCCAAAATTGAGAGCAAAAGAGTTAACGTAAAGGTTAACAATAGGTATACGGCTCTAAACATTTGCCATAAGACTGAAGACCTTTTTAACTCGACTTTCATTGGACTACATTTCGAGTTATACTTATTTTTGACGACCAATCGGTAAGAATAACAAAGTATTTGTATGACTGTCGGCGATACGAGACCGGAGCCAAACACTGCAGCGACGGATTTGGTGGTATCAGTGCTCTCTCGGAACCCAAAAAGTATTGCAGACATAATAGCAAATGTCAAATGAATGAGAAGTGCTTTGAAGATAAATTCTTCGATCCAATTGAGTCTTGGCAGAAGTCTTATACCATAGTTATCTATGGGACTATTGGGAGGAGTTGTGATTTGTTCGCCGAAAGTATCGATATTTAAGGAATGAAAATCCGGACAAAAAGTCTTCTTTGAACAGAACTGGAGTTTCTGTGGTTTAATGAGATGAACGATCGCTTCTTTCATTTCTATCTTGACAATATTATTCCTGACGGCAAAGAATGTGCGCTCACCAGTCATCTGATTGTGTATTTCAAAGCCTTCGAAGAAAATCTCTGACTCTTTTTGGAAAAATAATTTTTAAGGACTTTAAGAATGAATTCAATGAATGATTGAGTCTTACCATTAGGACAGTCATGAATAGCTCTGATGTGAGTAATATATGGCAGAGGTTTCTGTCTGATAATCATAAAGAATCCTCGAATGTCTTTCTCACACAAGACATTGCGAGTGATGGCAACGTCTTTGAAGTTCAGTTTAAGTGACGCTAATCTTGTCTTCGCTAACTTCTCGTTGATGTGTACCAACTCTAATGTGAGGCATGTCTTCGTTGTATCGAAAGCACTACTTTTATGGCTAAATATTAATTCACAGATGTATTTGTAGGCATTGTTAGTGTTCTTCTCATTGAAGTTTTTCTGCCAAACATTTATCACTTCTTCTTTTCGCATACATTTAAAGAGGACTTTAATCAGAAAATAGGCGATAACTACAACCCAAACAAAGTAAACGGAGAACAAAATGGAGGAATTCATTGCTTATTCTTCAGATGATTTTCTAAATGGTAATAAATTGAATTACATTTGCATTGAAAGAAAACTTACGATAAATGAGCTGAAAATGAATGTGAAGACTGAGAGCGCGCTTCGAATGAGTGTCACATTTAAACACTTTTCCAAATGTCGTTAAAATCGGTTAATAATTGATTTGAAT
>JAQIWF010000044.1:0-36339 GCA_034694965.1 Ceratozetes gracilis
GTCAAAGAAGGATAAACTTTCAGACAATGTTAGCAAATGCTTATCAATTCATACAATAATTGATATTAATTTCAGTGTAAATCGTCTGAAAGTTTGATATCATTTCATTCGGAGTGTTTCGAAGAGACCACTACTCAAACCACATCTCAAACCTTTTATCAAGAAGAGGAAGAGTCGGTAATCAAAACTAAAGGGTCGACCACTAAAATGCCTGAAATGTCTGAAGAGTCAGGGTCAGGGTTTTTTTGGATTTGGATATTAGTTATCTTCGCAATTATAATGATTATTATCGGAGGCGTCATCTTCTGGTATTTGAGGAGTAAGAGGACAGAAGAACCAAAAACCAAAAAACTAAAACCAAAAGACGACAAACCCGAAGGTATTCCCAAAAACTTAATTTACAACAACTTATAAATTGTTTCATAGAATCTTCTAAAAAGACTTTGACTGCACTCTAAAGACCAAGAATACAATCACAAACAAATAGATCTATTAGTTGTTGACTTCATTCTACATTACATTCTTTCAAAACAAAAATTGATTTAAAATTAGATCTGAATTTCTTATTTTCATTGATCTTTAATTTCCATTTAATTGCATTAAAAATAATTTAGAATCGATGGAAAACTTGGATTTTTAATTCAAAAGATACAGTAAATTATTATTATTTTGAGTAATGAATTGTAATTTTACTCACAATTTAGTTTTTACACAACATATTGACCGCAACTTTCGGTTGTTTGCAATTTCATTAATCAGTTATTAAAACCGATTAACAAATAAATAGTTTAAAAGTCTAATTTCAAAAATCTCTAAACTTTCAATTGATATCAATTCCCACATAACAGGTAATCATTTTGTTAATATTTTTGATATAATCATTGTTAACAAAAGAAACTCATCTTTAAAACTGTTTAAACATAAATAAATAGCTAAATATAATAAGAATTCAAAAGTGTTATGATAGATGTGTTAAGGTTTCAGCAAAACTTTCCAAACAACAACTAATATACCCTGATTCACTGCAAAGAGCTAGGGCATATTTTAAGGTTAAGAAACATGTAATGCCATCTCAACACTAATTTTGATTTATAAAATAAAAGTTTAAATTATATTAAAGTTTTATGATTTAATGATTCTATTTTTTGTTTGCTAACTAAGAACACCTTTATCTGTCAAATGACCTAGATAATCAATAGATGCTTTCATGAATGAGTCATAAACTTATAAAAATAAAATTGTATTCTCAGGTGTTTGGCGTTAAAAGTAATTAAACTCATTGTCACTCAATTTGCAGATATTATTTCAATATCTAATCAGTTTCTATAGAAATCGTAATATAATATTACTTAATATAAACATTTTGGTGATTGTAATAAAAATTATTTTTTATTTCTTAGAAAATAGTCTTAATATTAGTATGAAGTGTAAGTCAAAATGGGTATAGAATTGGAGAGATTTGTCCACAAAATAGATGACGAACTCAAGTGTAGTATCTGTTGTGGAGTTCTTGAAAGTCCGCTCCAAATAACTGAATGCGAACACACATTCTGTTCCCTATGTATTCAGGAATGGATCAAAAGGTGATAAAAGTCTTATGTTTGACCTATTTTTTAATTAAATTTAATTTGAAGACAATCCAAGTGTCCGATTGACAGGAGAGACATAACCACAGAGAGTCTGAGACCCGTCTCGAGATTATTAAATAGTTTTCTGAGTCGTTTGGAAGTGAGATGTGATTTCTTAAACCTGGGCTGTAATGCAATCATTAATTTTGAGTCATTGTCATCGCATACGAGTGAATGTCGTTTCAATCCCAACAAAGTGTTTGCCTGTGATAAGGGATGTGGTGTTCTATTGTCCGCTCAGCAGAAAGTCAATCACAACTGTGTTCTCGAAGATATTCTCATTAATGTTGAGAATCAAAATGAAAAGATCAGAAAATTAGAAAAAAATATTGAAAACCAGAGCAAAGAGTTTCAAAAAAGAATTGAAGACTTGGAGCAAAAGTGTGTGACCAGTGCTGTCCTACAATCCAAATATGAGGTGATTGAAAACAAATTCAATGGTTTGATTCAGAAACTGTCATCACTCGGAATAGCAACAGATGCTGAAGCCATAGATATTTGTCATAAAAGTAATTAATAATTAATAATTACTAATTAGATTTCTGATAAGACTTTCATAACTAGCAATTGAACTTGTTTGAATCATTTTCATAAATTATAATTTCTCTATATTTTAGATGAAAATCAAGTGATTCCACACAACGATATCAGAATTGTAAAGAGGGTTAACTCAGCTCCGAGTCCAATGAGGATAATCAACATTGAAATTGACTACAAAAAGCAAACCATTGAAATGTGGGCTAATATTCGGGAACCGATCAGAAATATAAAACACAAAATTAAAGTAATGGAAAATATATCGCTTGAGAGTCAGTGTCTCTTCGCTGGCAATCAATTACTGTTTGATGAAAAATCATTAGAAGATTATTGTCTCAATTCAATGGAATTGGTTTTAGTGAAGCGTCCGATCAATGTCGACATCATTTTGTTTTCGGGAAATATTAGTTTCACTTTAGAGCCATTTGACACAATCAGTCGTCTCAGAGACAAAATATTTAATTCTAAGGGATTTAACGTAAAGCTCACGCATTTTGGACAAGTCCTCGACGAAAGCCGAACATTTCACAGCTATAAAATCAGAGACAGGGCTAAACTCAAAGTCATTGCAATTGAGTGCAATACGGAGGCCCCCAAAGTTTCGGCTCCAAGTAAAGGCATTATATAAATTATCTATCAAGATCTATTAATTGCAATTTTGAAATTCATAGTAAATGTTTTTGACTAAATTTAACCCTTTCTTTGTACATAACTGAGAAGACAATTGATTAATGAATACTACGATTCGTTGATTTTATTTTTTTAATATAATTTCCTTTAAAAATCAATGACTGAAAGCAATCCTTTAGTAAAGCATATCATCACTCGTTTCAGACTTTGGTTTTTTGATTTTACTGAGATTCTTGAGGACCAAGTCGTGAAGACTGGCGTAATAATTGCGAACTAATGCCAGACTCACACAAAGGAATGTATTAAATATTTGATCCCTTTCCTCGATAGCAAAACGTAAGTCTTCAATGAAAGGATTTTTGACGAGTTTGGCCACTAATTCAGCTCTGGTTGAATAGTAAACGCTAATAGCGTTGAGTCTGCTGTTGATATCCTCGTCCACACCAGTGATCGTTTCGATGGTCTCCTGTTGTACTTCAACCCCAAAGTTGTTTCCGTCCTCTATCTTTGGTATCATTAAATTGATTCCTATTCTAAGAGAAGTCACGTCATCTGTGAACTCAAGCAAAAGAGGTCTGATTTGAGAAACCAATTCTTCCAAATATATGTTTCGATGGATAACTCCCAAAGACAAAGGATCTACACTTTGACCGGCATTATGGCCTTCCTCTTTGAATTCAGTAACTTTGAGTTTCTTCTCTGATGACTGACCATCGAGTGATTCCATATCTTTGGGAAAGGGTATATTGAGTTCGGTGTTGACCACAACAGATCCTATGCGAAACTTTTCCTCTTTGAGTATTTCTCCTATTTCTACGACCTTTTTAGGAAATTTTTTGAGAACCATTTCCTCGGCATTTCTTTTGACGTCATCTTTGAAACGAATGACGCTCTCACTGGTTGTCATATTTATCTTCACTATTCCAGTGATCTCAATATTTTTGAAGTCTGATGTTAGAGACAATCTGTGACCTGACCTCCGGTCGGACTTTTGGTTTTATTATTACTCTCTTTTCTAAACTGATTTGAAATTACATTATTTGGTTCATTCATTCACTTCATTATTAGTCAGTGAATCACATTATTGTTTTAATTCAATTGATTTTCAAAGTGAGTAAAAGTTATTTTTGTCTGAAAAGATGTCATTTAGTCGTCTGATCCAACCCTTCGGGAAGAATTCAACGACAGATATAATGATAGCACTCCACCACATATTAACGGGAAAGATTAAGAAATCCAATTTTCAAAGACTTTATTCGCATTTGTTTCCATTGGATTCTCAGAGAAATATATACCATTTGTTAAAACTCTTGAGGGAAATGATTTACGGCTCCATTCAATCACAACCAGAGCCTAAGAAGATTCGCGACCAGATCTGTAGTGAACTCCAGAAACAAAATCTTTTGGTTACTTTCATAGAAAAGTTGCCGAACATTGCATTTGATGGCAGGAAAGACATTGCACTCATCTATGAGTATGTGATCGATCAACAAATCGGTACTCGCTTTCCAGCCGTTGAATATATTGCTTCAAAGCCAGAGGTAATCCAAAAGTTGGTCCAATTCTATGCCGATCAGTATTTGGTCACAACTTGTGGTCATATAATCAGAGAATTTCTTCGTTTCGAAGTTCTCACAGAAATGTTCTTCAAGTCATTCAATAATAACCAGAAATCATATCTCAATTTCTTGGATTATCTCAAAACTGATTCGTTTATTGTCTGCGCGGATGTCTTCTCCACAGTTTACCAATTGTTTAGTCGCCACAAAACTCTGGCCAAAGAAATACTTCAAAAAGATTATAACCAATTCTTTGGAAAACTCAATGAATTGCTTTCCAGTGATGACTATTATATCCGAAGAAAGTCTATTAAACTCTTATTTCAAATACTCTTCGATCGAAATCATCAGAAGGTTATGAAGAAATATATCGACGATTCATCAAATATGACGATTATCTTGAAAATAATGAAAAGCGATTGTTTGCACTCGTCTTTCGACGCATTCCTCGTCTTCTATCTGTTTGTATCAAATCCCAAAAAGAGTGAATCAGTTAAAGAGGTTTTATTGAGAGACAAACAATCGTTGATCGCATTCATTGAGAATTTCCAAACCAAACGCCCGAATGTCGAACAATACGACAAAGAAAGGAAAGAAGTTATCGATTGTATAAAAGAATTGAAATAAAACTTATCAGAACCTATCAATCAATTATTAGAACCGATGTCTCACTCATTAACTTTAATTTTAATTATTAAAAATAAATAGTTTTTAGCCGTTGTTTAATAAAATAGCGTTAATTTAATAGCGTGTAAATAATTGACTCAAATATTAATTATTAATAATTTTAAAAAATTCAATCTGTGGTGAGCTATGGGCTCTTTATGCTGCTGTTGTTGTTGTAAACCCACTGATTCACCCAAAGTGAAGACAATTAAGAAGACAACGACCGGCAGAAAAATAAACCAAAGAACCAAGATAACTTTTTTAACGATAAAAGAGCAAAATGAGTTGAGAACAAAATTGTATGATTTGAGAGAAGTGTTTTCCCCGCCATTAAATAGGATGAATCAGATCACTGAACATCTTTATTTGACCGGATTTGGTGGCATTAATCGCGAGAATATCAATGAGTATAACATTAAACACATTTTTAATGTTACCTATGAATTGCCGTATTTTGAAGTACCCGGAATTGAATCTATTAAAATTCCGGTCAGATATTGCTTTATATTAGTATCTCATTTGACACAATTGTCTTAATTCAATAGGTTGACGACAATCCTTCTGAAAACATTTCTCTTTACTTTCATTTTACTTCGGATAAAATTAACGAATGGACACAGAATAATGAGCGGATAGTTGTTCATTGTATGTGCGGAATATCCCGGTCCTCTACTATTGTTTTGGGTAGGAATTATAGTTGAGTCCAATATATCTCTAATATCTATTTATAGCATATCTCATGAAATATAAAGAGATGTCTTTGAGGCGAGCATTCAATTATGTTCACAAAAGGCGACCAAATGTTCGGCCAAATAATGCTTTCTTCAGACAACTCGTTCGCTTCGAAAAACAACTTCATTCCACTACTAATAGTCCCACAAAAATGGTTAACACAAACACTCGTAAAGCCAGTAATATACCCGAGTTTCTGATCAGACAATATCCAAATTTAGCGATGATAGAGGCCTCCGACTCTAACCTTAATGTCATCTCAAATATTTGATTTGTTTTAAAGTTATCAACATTTCAATAATAATTGGCTATAATTTAGTCTCTAATGAACACAGTTTTCACAAATAATAATAAAATTTATGCCGAAAATCAGAACAGCATTTAATCATTGGTATAATGAGTTAAATGCATAACAAATATTATTGTGACACAATCACAAGTTTTGCAACCTAATCTTGGTTATATTAGATAACTTATGCAAGGGATGGTCATGGAGAGAAGTCTAGCTAAAATACCTAACTTCAGATTAGATGAACTTGACCATCTCTGATATATATAAGGTGTAATTATGAAATTTTAAACTAAATTTGACTGAATTTTAATTAAGAAGAATCACAATTACTTATCTCCCTCTTACTTCAAGAATTTGATTAAAATTGTCCAACCTTGATCACCTGAAATCGTTGACTTTGAGGTTTCATCACCATGCTCTTTTGTAAAACTTATTGACTTTTACAATAAGCCCAACACACAGTTTGAGCCTATGTTTTAGCAAAGGGCAGACCATTGAGTGTGTGATCATAATTGTCAGTTCATCACTGTTTGAGACCTATAGTGATAATAATTGTTATGAGATGTGTGCAGATGTGGACACCAATGCAGATGAGGCAGACGTGATAGAAGTGGCGATAGTTGTAAGCCGTGTCGAATAGCAAACAAATTAATAATAGGTCTAATCGATAGCAGGTGTGGAAAGTATAAAGAAGTGTTGAAATCTCAGAACACAAACCATTTTTTACGCCAAAAGCTATTGTTTGGTATTAAAGTCGATAATTACTGATTCATAAATAAAATCATTAATTCTAATAATTTGCAAACCATTGCAGTCTTTTCTCCTATAATTTGCTCTGAATTTTATTCTCCATTATTTGTTTGAAGACACAGATAAGTTATCCTGGATAACAGAGAAAGTTTGGGTCATTCTTTCAATTGAATTACAAATGTTTAAAATGAGTTTAAATTGAATTTCAATTTAATGTAAAACGAATGAAAGTTAGCGAAAGAAATGTTTAGGTAATAGAAAGTGATTTTCGCTTAATGTGTGCCTAAATTATGTTGAATTTAATTCAATAGTGTTTGGGCTCTAATGATGATTGAGTTTGTGATCAATTATTTTAGTGATTCAAATGACTATCGATTTATCAAATAAATCATTTCATACATTATTAATGAGAGTTATTGTTCACAATTATTAGCAAATGTCTTATCAGATTGAAAGCGATTGGAGTTATTGATGAAACTTAATTCCCGATGAAATTTGCTTTTAATTCACGACTTATTCTATGTTTAAATAAATTTTGGCTGAGATTCGCAAAACAACTAATTGAAGGCCTGAGCGGTTCGGCGTTGGGTGTCATTAAAACTGACTAAATTGAAGAGTGAGGTCCCTCTAAGAGCGGTGCATTGGGCCAAATACAGCCCGGATTTTCATATTCAGGACCTGTTCTGTGCTCATCAAAACTGTGTTGACTGATCGAACCCATTATCAAAACATTTGTTTTTTCCATATTTATGTTTTCCATTGGAATATAATTTTTCTCTTTTAAAGTGAGTAATTCAGTGCCGAATACACTCTATTAGTGGAGAGGAGACTCACTTCAAAGAGAGATATACAGCAACTAATCGACTATCGGATCAGTCAAAAGAGCGGATGGACTGAGTTGTATGTGCTGTGCTCTGAGAGGCTCTCACTGATTGCCTTTCTTAATGATTAGATGTAGTGGACGGACATAAGTAATAAAAGCAAAGAACTTGATGTTAGACATAGAGCTATAATTGTGATAAATGATGTAATTGATATCTTGGAGGTGAAAATTATAGTCTTTTGTTTGATAGCAAATCTCTAACTGATCCCAACACTAACTATTGCCGGAGTCGTTTCAAGCAGTCATCTCTCCAGTCCTATCTCGCAAATTATTATTACTCGCAAATTGTATTTATAGTCTTCAGACTCTTATCAGAGGAGAGAATATATTAGAATTGAATGCAAATAAGTCTTTTATGATCTTTAATTTGGTTTTGCCTCCACACCGATCGACACTCCCGATAGACTCACACAAACCCTAACACTAAGACTAACCACACTTTAATCGCATCGCTTTTCAACGTTTGCGAAGCATTTGCTTAAATTAATGCAAACAAGTCTTCTCACAACTCGAGGAAAGCCTTACATACAGTACTGTATGTACTGGCAGTTAGTGTTTGTTTCTCTAGTGAGCAATCATACGCTGAGCAGCCGCCACATCCCGGGGCCAATAGCTGTGGATCAGCTCCACCTCTTCGTCAAGTGATACCTAAAGTGAGAAGACTCGCACTGAGAGGCAATAATTGCAAACATTTATATACTCTATGAGGGCTTCAGAGCTCATACTCTCTAATCAAAGCCCTGTTCTATGCGTTTAACGCGTTTTCAATTTTCGAGTTTTGTGTAAAAAAAAAGTTCATATCTCGTCCTAATGTGGCCGCGAAACTACTTTTCGATCGACCACCTCCTCAGCAGCGACAGGACCAGCTCTGGTCTTAAGGACGACAGACATCAGAGAGACTATCAACAGTGTGTGCCATCAAATGTCGAACTTTTCAATCAAGTCTTTGCGTCGGCGGCAAAGTCTGCCAACAATTTTGACAGTCCCTATCAAATGGCGCCCCCATGTCATCCACTATCACCTGATGTATTGCCACTCTGGCAATTTTTTCTGCCTCAATATCTTCAAATACAACGGTCACTATCAATGTGGTCACCGCCGCGTTCTCCAGACTCGAGTGGAGAGTCAGCTCCAGGTATTCCTCACAAACATCTTAAAAATTTAAAGAATGCAAAACTTGTTGAAAGTAAAAAAGGCTCAAAATTTTCACAACTTTTTCTAATCTCTAAATATTTTCATCGAATTATAAATTGAGTTTTGATTGAATTAAAAACTTGGGAAAGAAATCGATTTCAATGATATGTTGAGACAATAAATCGGTAATTATAGCATTGAATGCCCCGAAACACGCTTTTTATTATTCGTTCAAATTATTTATTTATGAGATAAAAGTTTTCATTAATATAATGGGTATTCGAATACCGATTATCATTGAATTTGTATATAAATGAGAAACAAATCCACGAAATGATATATTGAACGACAAATTCAATTGAGAGGTTAGGAAAGGAACGACTTTTATCTAATTAGGGAATCATTGGATATAAAGCCAATCATTTGTGGAAATGTCACGACTAGAAGAAGAAACACATCTCGTAATTAAATTATTAATAAATTTCACGCTTAGTATTCAGCAAATGTGTTGTTTCTCACATAAAAACTATTTGATTATTAATCGTAAGGAAATATTTAGAGTAATATTCGGTGCCATTAAGCATAAGACATGAAAAATTAAACTATCAATTATGAGAGCGATTAAATTGAATAATAAATTTATTATCCCTGGTTCTGATGAATAGCTAATTATCTTGCAAAAGATATTAGACTTTTTGCGTTACAAAATCTGATAGTTAATTGGCTTATTTATTTTATTGATGTTTTTTGATTAATCCCTGGTCATTATTTCAATTCCGCTTTCATATCAATTTAGTGGTTATCGCAGAAAAATCTAATAACTGAAGGAATTTGTGAGTTAATCAAATTTGATGGATAACTATGAGCAAGGTTCTAATTTTGATACACTCTTCTAATCAGATTCAATGCCGAAAATTATGAATTGAAATAATTATACGTTTAGTTTGAATTTGTTTGCAAAATGTGTAGTAAAATAGACTTTAGTTTTGTTTGTCGCTTCCTTTCAAACAATTGGAGACTTCCTCTAATTTATCGCTCAGAATAGCAGATGAGTTGTCAAATTAGCTGTCATTCAATGAATATTTATTTGCCATTAATTCAAATGAAAGCCTTTATTAAGTTAAGTGGTCTGAAGGACTGATTAAGTGTCGGATGTTTTGTTTTATACTCATTCAGTGATACACTGATAATACACTCAATGAAAAGATAAGTAGTATTCAGGCCTTCACTTAGAACCGAATCCAAGTAACAAATGTCGGCAAAGTGTCCATAAAAATGTCGATCCCTTACAGTCCAATCGATCCTCATATCAATATAGTGTAAGAGTTATTGAGTGCAGAGAAACCACTCTTTTCTCTCATTTGAAATATAAATTGGATTATAATTTCATACTATTTGTAGTGAATTTCACGAATTGTCAGTTTATATGACATGAATTGGGTTTCAATTTCCAAAAGTTGTAATCATTTCAAGTGTTGAACATTCGATTGAACACTAAATCAATGATTTAAAGCGAATGCCGTAAATAAACTGAGAAATTGTATCCAAAAGTAAGTGTCTGTGCGTTAGGGCTCCCGAAAACATGAGATGAGTCAGTCATTTAAGACATAATTGCAGATTAAGTAAGAGTTTCGCTTCAAATAATTGGTGCCAATGTCTAAGAAGGCGATAGTCGGCTCTTCAAGTGTTGGCAAATTTACAGCCAATTATTATAATCAGTTCAGTCGAGAAACAAAGCAAATAATAAATGGTTTTTGTTTGTTGAGTGCCATTCGTTTCCTCAATTATAAAAACTAACGTCAAGTTTATTGTCCGCTTAAACACATTTCACTTCAGACCTGAGCCTCTAATTATCATTATATCGTCGGTCGATTGACTAAACTTTTTTCACTCATGTTATGCACTTTATAGCCTTTCCTCCCGACCTAATCGTTTACTTCTCACCTTTCAGCCAAAAACACTTTCCTATTCTGTTATCAGTTTTTCTTTACTTTAGTCGAGAGTCAAGTTCTTGAGTTAAATACAAAGAATGTAAATAACGCCTACTTTCTTAGAAGTCGACCTTCGAGTCGACCACATTTGACACTTATATCAGACTAATAACTCTAAGCTGCGGTCCTTTATTGCTCAGGTCTGTTAAATGGAGAGCCCATTAACCGAAATCAGCAGGACTTCAATAGGGAACAGCTTAAGGAACACTATATACAAGAAGAGCCGGACAGCAGCTCAAGTCGTGACAGTTCATCCACACAACAAACTGCCAACAGTTGTAACTTCCAATCAACTGCTAGTCTAGAAGAGGACAAACCGACTCAACTCATGCGAAGTGAGTCCCGACTCTCCAATTCTGATGAAGCCATGGAAGAGAATTTCGACTCTTGTAAACAAGTGGTCGAAACCAATAAATCAGACGCTAATAACCAGAATAACCGCAGACGGAGGACATCCTTCTCTTCTGAACAACTGTTAGAATTAGAGCGTGAATTCCACCTAAAAAAGTACTTAAGTCTCACTGAAAGGGCACAACTCGCACACACTTTAGCCCTCTCCGAGTCTCAAATTAAGATCTGGTTTCAGAATAGACGCGCAAAATGGAAAAGAGTCAAAGGACAGAGAATCACCGCCATAAATAATGGACAGGGATCTGCTCCAGGACACAAAATACATGTTCCCATTCCCGTTCATGTGGACAGGGTCAAAATTAGAAGTCAACAGCAGCAAATAGACAAAAGGTCAGTATTCTTATTCTGTACTCAATTCTGCACTCAATTCGCTACACATATTGATCAGCAAAGATGTCAATTAACATCTGATTATCCCATTTGTGCTCAATTCGGGTAAAAATACCCATCAATTCGTGTTTTACTGATAATTACGATCAGAAACAATGAATACTTCAGAGGAATATCTCGATTATTCAAATGAACTTTTGAACGAAAACTGATAAAAACATAATTAAATTAAATTATCTTATTTTGAGATAATATTCTTTATGCTTAGGAAACGAATTAAACCTAATTTAATGATGAGTTTAACACTTAAACCACATAATGGCTGATAAAAACTCTTAGCGTTAATGACCAACAAATTTATGTCTTATCAAAAGAATCTGAGTTTAAATGAGAAAACAATTACACGATTATCGCCGCAAATACTGTGAAACACAACTTTCAGTCAAATTACATAACAGACAATCAAAATAATTATTCATTCCCTCGAATATATTAAACAAATCTTCAGAGGAAAAGGTGCTCACAAACCATAATCGAGGGGAAAGGGAGGGCGCGAGAGAGAGAGAGAGAGAGAGAGAGAGAGAGAGAGAGAGAGAGAGAGAGAGAGAGAAATATAATTAGTTTTGAAATGTAATTATTTATGTTGTATTTTAAAACAAGTATTTGTACCTGGGCAAATGGAAAGTTTGCAAAATTATTTTTCATTCTAATGATCGTCAGATTAGATCTCTGAATGTAATATTCATTCAGAAAATAAAGAAAAATAGCTTTAATTTTAAATTCTGAGACCGTCTGCAATGGTGTCGGAGTTAAGCATCGGCTGAGGTTAACACTGCAGGTGTGAAGACATTACCATATATTGCATATATATATTCTGCTATTTTTGCTATTCTTTTACTTCTTGTGTTGGGCTCAGACCCAAGTGATCGGAGTCTTTACTGTTGGATATGCCTCCAGAATAGCTCCCAAACATGTTTAGCATCTGATGAACCTTTTTATCAAACTAATGGTTGGCGTAATCACGCCCTCAAATATTTGCATTTCAATTAGCACTGAGCCTCTAATTATTAGCCACTTTGAGAGCATAACATAAACAATCATTTTTTCAATTACATGAAAACTACAAAAATGTAAGTTTTATTACTTCACAAAAATTGTTTGTCTTTTCTATACATAAGAGTTCAATAAGTGATTGAAGTTTTAATTGAAAAAACTGAAGCTTTTCTAATGAGTTGATGGCTATCACTAGTTATGACTAACTATCCACTGATTTTTGCGCTGAATATTCTCTCTTTTATTAATATTAAATATATTCAAACAAAAAACTGTTAAGTATTTAAACATTGATTGATAGCAAACATCAATCAAATCTCTGGTCTGTATTTTAAACTAAAACTAATTTGACTTTAAATTTAAATTCAATTATTGTTTTTGAAGTGAAATTTGAATATTAATACACAAAATCATATGATTTGCCTCAAAAGTATTTTAAAAACTTAACTATCATTTGAGTTGAATCGTGCGTTAATTTGCAGAATTTTTATTGAATTTTAGGTTCAGTCAACTTTTTCCCGCTAATAATCATAATTATTGTGTGATTTTTCTAAAAAAATATCTGATATTTCCTAATATTTTTTGCAGTATTTCTCTGAGAATAAGTAAAGCCCAGTGCTATCGCCCGGAGCTTTCATTACTATCCCATAAATTGATATCAAACCTAATATAAGTTATTAGTAATAACTTATTAGTAATAAGTTATTTGTTCGGCAAAAGAGTTTTCCCTCGTTTTATAACAAAATTATATTAACAATAAATTTAGAGTTTAGCCCAAAAAATAAATATCACGACATAATTAAAAATTAGATAAATCATTGAATCATTTTTTTAATTAATTATATTAATTGCTATTAACTGCAAATAATTTATTTCTCAAACACTCAGTAAATATATTTTTTTTCACTTTTCTATCAATTCTTGAGATTTGAATCGTTTCGAAGCGAAAGAAAATATTGAAATTCAGTATTTTTGGCTCCATTTCAGTGAAATTATTTATAGTTAGTATCTGGTAATGACTTTTGATGTTTTTACAAGACTTCAAATTGCATTTGAAATGATATGCCGATCACTACTTCATCGCTCAGTTATCAAACAACCAATTATTCTTCAGTTAATTAACTTTTAATCATTGACTCAATCAAATCACTTCTTAAGAGTAAAGCAAACGACAAACAAATTTTATTTATTGAAATGGATTTAATGGCTGTTAAGTTCATAACTTGGTTACGATTTATTGAGAATTTGGCTGCACTTCAATCGCTTATTACTTAATGATAAGAATTTTGCCTCAATTTGTATCACACTTCAAATGGTGTGAATTCATACTCAAACTATTGTGGGTTTACTTATGAAGTCTTAAGATTTTGAGCCAAAGAGTATATTACAGACAATTCGTTTGTTTCAGTACTGCTCTACTTTTCAATTATATTTGTGTGTATTTTCTCAGACTGTTATGTAATTCCGATCCAAAAGTGGGAGGAATTCATTAGAGGGACTGATCTCACGATCGGACACAACTCTAGTGAATAACTATTCTCTTGATTCAGATTTATTTCGCACTTTATTTCATTGATGGCATATATTAACGCTAAACATAGTTAATGTCAATTATTTCTTATACAATATAAGCCCCAAACCAGTGGCGGATCTCTTTTGGCTTTATTTTAAATACTCTGTGAGAAAAGAGATCAGATCATAGGCTTAGGCTTTATTCGTATGAATCATAAAACACTTTAATAATATTCCCCTTTCATAGTATCAACAAAAGCCATCTAAACAAACATATTATGCAAATATTAATGTCATTACATATGATATCAATTCCCAAATTGAATCAAAATTTGATTCTTTTCTAAAGTTATGCAAATCTTTCTGAGAATAACCAAAATTCAATAATTCCTTAATTTGATAGAAACACGAAATGTATTAAAATTTGATTAAAAATTGGATATAATATTTGATAATTGCATTGATAACTAATCAATTATCTCCTGCTTAGTCAAGAATATTCTATTTAATAACCGTTGAAAATAATTTTCATTTCAACTGACAAAAGAACAGATGATTTAAAGCTAAAGTTAATTGAATTGATTGGTTCAATGAATCGGGATGTGTATGGATAGGGGGGCCGAGGCATCAAAAGGCTGCGTAACGCCACTAAAGCCATCGCTGGCATTATGTTTGTGATATTCAAATGCAGTGGAAATGTGTGAACAGTGCTGTTCGCTATTAATACTGGTTTTTAGTGAGTAATTAAATTATAAATGCGAAGAGTGAGGAGTGAGCAATGAGATAGTGATTTGTGATAAGCAATGAGATAGCATTCAATTTAAACTAATCATTACTAGGGATTGGGAGCGCAGTGCCTAAGCTGTAGTCGTGACTGCGATCGCGGCCAACAAACGTTTATTTTTAGGCGAGTTATACACGTTTTGCATTTGCTTTCCATTTCGTGTATAATAATTGTCGAACGAATCCAAACGAATCCAATTTTCTATAGTAACCGGTGTTTAGCCCTAATCTCACTAAAAGTACCGCTTTTTGTTAGCAAAAGCCGATTATAGGCTATCAATGGTCTCAATAGCGCTGTCATTCATGGCTAAGCATCACAGCTCCTGAAGGTGACATGTGCCAGCTCACAGCCAGCCATCACTACAAGCCCTGTGCCAGCTCTAGTCAGCCTCTCAATGACAGCTAATTCTACCCGTTTCCACAATTTCTATGCCCTGAGCCTAGTATTCGGTTAGTAATAGAATTGATTTGAACGCCAGAATTAATTGTAATTTCTTGTCGGGTCCTCTACTTAACAAACGGCACAAATATATTGAATAAGATTCGGGTCTTAAAAAAGTAAATCTTTTTGCATTCTATCAATATTTGTCTTTATGTCGAAATCACTTCACAGACCGAATGTCAAGTCTTTACAAATATTCTGCTGGAAAAAAGTTAAGGATTAAAGTTTAAGGATTGTTAACTTTGTGAATGACATGTGGGGTGTCATTGGGGTGTCTCCGGCAGTAAGAAAAACCTGAAAACATTTGACTTTTTCCCACAAAACTAATATATTCTGTTATTAACATAATAGACGCCAAATAGTCCTAACGCTGTGTTATATTGAATGCCATTTTTAGAGCAACGCTTTTGTATTAATATTCTCTCACTTTTGTGAATGAGTGCTCTGAATATTTGTGGGGTTCCTATGTTTGTGAGTTTGTCATCTCCTCACCACAGCCTCCCAAAGGCCACACATTTCAATATGCTTTTAAAAAGCAATTTCTTTTCAATTGATTTCCACTATTTTACTGGTCTTTACTTCGATTGTATGGAAATATTTGCCTTTTTCCTATCATTCGTCAAATAAATTTCAAATTTATTGACACAATTGAACCAAAATTCAAACATTTATTGACTTTTAAAGACTTGATTTTCAAAGAATCAATATTTTCATAATTTAAAGCAAATATTTTCAAAGAAATTTTCACACAATTAACTAAACGGAGAAATGCCTTCAAAATAAGACTAATTGAATCAATCAATTCTTGAAATAAGAGTTGTCTCACAAAATATGTTTAACTGATTTTCAACTGAAGGCAAATAAAAATTAGTTTCGAGTTTTGCGGTAAATAATTGACAGCCGATTGCCGTCGGCTTCATATCAATGATTAAATAGTTTCACAACTCTTCTGAGTCTCAACTTTTCTTATTATTGTTTTTAGTCATTAATTTATATAACGATTGGATTAGTGGCCAAAGCAGAGGTTGAGCCCAAGCGCCAGACTGTGCGCACACTTTAAAGGATAGTCATCTAATCATTTAGATATTAAAACTAATTTATAAATTGTATGAATAAAAAAATTCTTAAGTAATTAAAATTGACTTCAGATTTATGGGCTGTGAATAGCAATAAAAATAAATACAGAGTAGGAAAAAGAGTCTGAGAAATACCTCATGATTTTAAGTGAAACAAATTAAAGCAAAACACGAATCGATGGTTAAATTTTTATCAGCTTTCGAGTCATTAGATTCTAGTGTATTGAAAGGTGTGCCGAAACAGTGCCTCCAAAATATTATTACAAACAATTATACAATTAAAAGGGATATGAACTTAACAACTAATAAATTATATAAATTTCTTGTTTGGAGTCCAAAGTTTCACTCCTAACACATCATAAGCCTGTGTTGAGACAAAGTTGAGCGCAATTTCATAGTTATGTGCGAATAGTAATTATCTGATGTTTAATATAATTACTTATAATTTGTATTTGCATTTGATTACAGCGCCTCTGCGTCCAGATATCGGCAGTTCATTAACAGTCCCATCAATTTAAGCAATAATCTACTCAAGAATGGAATGTCCAGCACTGGACTCCCGGCACAGGCAACTCCACAGTCATCACTGAGCAGTTTTGTCAAATGGCACACCAGTCTTATGTCCAACAGATAATAATTTGCAAAATGTATTTATATTTGTTATTATAGATTATGTGAAAATACGTATAAAGAATCTTAAAAATAATATTAGTATTACTGATACCACACCCGCATTATATACAGACATTGCAATCATTGCAATATATTGGGCTCTAATCATAGGTTTTGTGCTACAAATCGTTACTATAGATCGCATACATCGCGTGCCTATCTTTAGAGCCTTAACTGATGGCTGGAAAGGTGATAATGACTGCACACTCGCTCTCAAACGTATCTTTAATTCATTTGGCGCATCACTCCTAACGCCTGTGTTCATGCCTTTCCCTCTCATGTAAGCCTACTCTTGGAGGAAAGCCTACATTTCTACTAATTTAACGCTTCGGTCACTTTTCATTTGGAAATCATATTTGGATGGAGTATTGAAAACCTCTTCGTTTCGCTTTTGATATAAAATTTATTTTCAAAAGCATTTGAAAATAACTTTTGAAACAACTATAGTAATGATGACTATAGTTATACTCTTCCTAAACATTGTTCACCTGATTGTCAATATGAGTGACAGCCGTTAATATCGACAAAACATGTGTTCGAATGGCGAACATATCATTAGTTTATGAGATGCCTAAACGCCTCAAAGAGCACTGGTATCTGTTTGCCATTCCTATGTGATGTTGGGCTCAAACTCATCGGGACAACACTTTTTGCATTTCATGCATATATTGGTTCAAAATTACTCATTAATCAGAAAAGCAATGATTCGTAAAGAATTGATTTCCATAACCGACAGTTAATTTTGAGCTCAAACACCAAAACCGCTTCTATTCTCCACTTTTTTTAGCCCAATCTTATTAACACATGTCTTAATGACTTCATATGTCTGTTCATAGCTTTTAATTGACTCCATTTTTCTCAAACTTATAACTTAAATACTATAATAACCACTGAAATAATAGATAATAATTTTGAAAACTATTCTATAATCAGAAACCATAAAAATGTATTAAAAAACTCATGTATTATATAAAACACATTCAAATAAAATGATTATAATTTTCGAGTATATTCTTTGAAAGAAAATTTATTTTCTAAATCATATGTTAATGTATTTTAGTTATAAATAGTTTTGTGAACTTTTATTGGGAATTATCGCAGCTTTAAATCGAAACCGAATTTAATTTATTCAAATTCTGTGCAAATTATGGCTGTGCCGAACAGTGCCGAACATATACTTACCCACAATTGTTGGCCCAAACTGATGATCAACACCTCAACAGACAGATGTTTGCAATAAAAACAGATTCTTTATGTTGTCTTTCGTAAGGCATTTATCAGAAATAGTTTTCTTCACTTTTGAAAAACACTTCAAATATAAGTTCAGAACATTTACTGTAATTGCAGTCAAAAGAAATTGGATATTGTTTTCAATGTTTGCATCACTTTATGGCACATAAGAGGTCTCAGAAAACACTATTTCCACAGAATTAACGATTAAATGAGATTTAATGTCATTCTGTCTGTAAATTCAGCCCAGAATTGCATTCAAAGAGCATTTGAGAGACGAACTCTAGTTTTACGCAATTTGTATTCAATTTTTATTAATCAAAGCATTTATGAGAACACAAACAAAATGTCATAGTTTTGACTCAAATTGATAACAACATCAAATTGAAAGTTAACATGAACTCAACTCTTCCATTTAATGACATCATTAATTGTCTCAGAGTAATTGCGGCATTCTTTCAACTATAATGAATAAGTTAGCATGTATACTTTTCATTCAGCTAATGGTTTAGTATTTGGGATTTACAATGGATGGCCCAGGATAAGATCTTGAGACTTTAGTCATTGTAATCTTAAAAATTCCATTAATAGAATAACCTCTTGTTGAGATTAAACCTCTTGGTAATATCTAATCTAATTTTAAGGCGCTTTTTCAATCAAGAGTGAAGTGGATAGGGATAGTGACCAGTGATGAGGATTGGCAACAATAGGGGAGATGAGTGCAAATTTGGGTTTCAAACTGAGTGAAAGACAATGTGGGCTAAACGCAAATCCGGTGACTATCCTCTTATATAAACGTTGTCTGAATTATGGGCCCAAATGATGATAATCTTTGTTTAAATTCATGTTTATTGTGGACCCGATTCTCAGTATATGTTTGGTTTGAATGCTTTTCATGTATAATAACAAACCCCACATAAGAAAGTACTTTATTGTATGTTCGCGGCGACCAATTGTGTTGGCAGTGAAGACCACCCATAGTTCTCTATCATGACAAGCCTTCTCTCACCTGTCTGTCCCATCTCTCACACCTAACGAGAGCGCCACTGCGTTTGATTGTAGGTTTCCTATCCGTATGACTGACAGCCGAAGGCCCGCAAAAAACAGCAAAATATATTAAATGCGAGTATTTTTACATATTTTCTATAATGGGAAGGAAGGGAAGGAAGTCTTAAACCAAAAATGTTTAATACGATTTGGGCAGCACTTTGTTGGGCACGTCCGACACATACACTGATGACAGCACAATGAGTGCCTATTTATATGAAACTATTATTATATAAATCGTTTAGGATTAGCGCGATCACAATCATTCGCAGACATCAAACTTATCAAAATCTATTTTAATGTTTATTTTCCACATTAATAATCGAGTCTTGAATTGATGGCAAAAATTGATTTTGAATTTTGATTCTAAAAACTTTCATTTTGTTTGTGTTTTGCAAAACCTATCATTTGGAGAGAAAACAATTTGAGCCCAAACTTGTTAACACCGAATATAATATTATTCTAAGACAACGAGTATAGGGGTTGTGCCCACTGTTGTGCCCACTTGTGCTCATTCTCCGGCCAAGAGGGCAATAATATTGGGGGCTGATAGAAGTGGGTGCTCCTGTTCGATTTAATTCAATGTAAACCATTGTTTCCGATGATTGAACACCACTTTTGCACATCTCTGAACATTTTGTGCAAAAGCGATGTAACTGTTGTTTAATATTCAGGGTTTGAATAGAATTAAGTAATATTTAACTACTAATCAATACATCACTCACTCGAGTGAATGGATAGTTGACTCGAAAGAGTCGATCCATAGCTAACTCTCTTTGTGCTGAGCGGCTAAACTGAATGGCAAATATGGATGCGTTAGAGTTTGACAAGAGATCCGGATATATGGATGACCACATTTGAGATTTATTATGGCTCTAATGTATTTTGAGTGAGTGCTACACATTATCTGTGTATTGGATATACGCCTATTGGCAGCGATGCTCCCAAAGTGTACTTCACAACAATTTTCTCTACTTTAAGGTCTCAAATGATGGCATAAATAGAAAGAACGTTACAATTGATTCCGAGCAACAAAATTGACGACAATATTAAGTTAGGCCATAGACTGGAAGAAGCCTTAACTTGACTTATATATTGTGCTGTAATCACAATAACATCATTCAATTTATACTTTTGAAATATGATCGCTAATGTAAGTGCGTTCGCACCACACAATCGCATCTCCACCCAGTCCTAAGACTGAGCATTGCTTTTGATTTGGAGAATCCCATCTTCATTAACATAATAACTAACTCTATGGAGCGAACCCTCAAAAAAATTATTATACAGTACATCAAAATTTTGATCCCAATTTCACTGCTCTTCTAATCTATTGCTCACAGAATCGCAAATACAACACAAATATAAAAATAACTTTTTATATGAGTTTTGAGAACTGCATTCATCGCCAGAGCTTTCATCCATAGAATTACCATAAAATATATTTTTATGATTTGCTTTGTTCAGCACTTTTTATATGTTATGACTTTTACGCTATATTTCCACTGAAATTGAAGTCTCGGTTATCAGTCCTTCCCCTCCATTATTAGATCATAATTAAATTTTTGTCCCAAAAACAGCCCAAAAGAGATAAAATGCAAATTAATAGCGAATAACATTCAAAACTCAATGATTATAAAGAAGTTACGCAACATTTCTCGTGTATTCATCCAAAAATCCGCCGATAATTACAGTTTAAGACTAATCTTCACCTAAAAGACGATAAAACTTTTCTCCTTTTTTATTGCACCCATAAGTCGGACCCTTTTCTCAGAAGATAATTCTCGAGAATTTGGGAGAGAACTGAAGGGGCGCTTAAGGACTGATGATATGGACTTCGGATAAGAATTACTGTATTTATTAGTTATTGAAAAAACACTTTGACTTATATTCTGTGCGTTTCTATTCATGTATTAGTCTTTTATTTATAACACTTAAATTTAAGTCAATAGAAACAAATAGAAAGGTTTGGAGGGTTTGGATCCAAAAAATAACAGCTCTTCGCACACATTAACCGAAGAGAATCTATTCTTAAGCTGTGGTCTAAGTATGGAATCCAAGGCTCTAAGGATTGGATACAAATAAATATTAGTTCTCCGGACAGAAGACTATGTTATTACTGACTCGTCTGAGTCATTGCAAAACACGAAAATCTCGAGACAACTCTCCTCTAATGATTTATTTGGCGATGAATTTTGCCGCTTATTTGAGGCCTGAGCTCAAAAAGGATGGGCGAAAATATATACTTTGCTTTATGAAGAAAAAACTTATCAAAACCAAAAATCTGATTAAGTGTTGGTTTAATTCATTAAACTTTAATAAATTAATCAAAACAATGAGTGAAGACATTGGAAGGAAAATAAAGAAAATTTGTTTAATATTAAGCGTAAAATTAAGACAAACCCGAGTGGTTTGGGAATCAACTTTTTGACACAAACTCTATAATTATATTAAGATATTAAACACTAATTAGTTATTAGTCGCCCAACACATAGAAAGGCTGATATAATTACAGGCTTTCACTAAATTTAACTTTTAGGTAATATTTGCAAAAATATACTTTACTTAAAGCAAAGAAAAAAGAAAGAGAAAGAGAGAGAGAGAGAGAGAGAGTCCAGTATAAGGGTGGACAGGCGAGTGGGCACATGAGCTAATGGCTAATGTATTGCGTGATTATTATGAAAACCACTTTTTTGGAGCAATTAATGAAATTTGCAAAAATCCTCTGTAATTAACTTCACTTAAATGTAATGACGATAAGAGTCTGTAATCAGATTTCGGCTCACATTTGATGAGAAAAATTACTCGAAAAAATTGACGATAATTTCATTACTCATTTTGCGAAGATTACAGCAAAAGACTATTATCTATAGAGTAATGCAATTTTGTTCGCTAAACGTCATGTAATTTCATACCTAATCAATGTTGAAATCGAAGAAACAGTCGATCAGAGGATGAGTCTGTGCTCTAATCAGAGTTGTGAACATTTTTCGGGCACTCATTCAAAGCAAAATTATTTGAAAGAGTAATCTTCAGACCAGAGAAAAATCCTTTGAAAGTCTATTACTTTAAGTACTGGACTTAAGACTCAAATTATATTTTTTCAAATGTTTAACAGAGTGTAAGCGCCGACCGATTATCAAAATAAACAGCATTTCGTTCATAGCCTATAATTTAATCGTTAATACGTTTGAATCGATTGGGAAATTGTCGACAAAAAAATTGACTTATCATCGATTGAAATCAATTTAAAGGCTTTCCTCTTATAAAGTTCGGCAAAACTTTTGGCATTAGTTTCGTATATCTTTTGATCATTTAATCGATAAATAATTTGAGTCCAATTCAAACATTATATCATTAAATAACAAAATTCCCTCCGATTTAGAGAATAACAAAATAAAAAGCTCTGAATATAAACATATATTAAAATTAAATGAAATGATTATAAACTAAAACAAGAGTTTATAAAAAAGACTACAATTTAAAAGACATCAATAAAGGAATGGTGAGTCGAGTGCTCCAAAACCTGCTGCAACTCCTCCTTCATTAGTGCCGTAAACCTTACTTCTTATGAGATGACCCGCTTCTCTGTTGTGGACTATTTCGTTAGGATTGCCGATAACAGCACCGAATACACCGAATTCGGACACAATATTCAATGGTTTGTAGTCATTCTGAGCCAAACTTTTGTTTGCAATCAGAATATAATTTAATATTTGTGGGGTTTTAATGAGTTCCATAAGAATATAAGACTCCCTCTCTTTGCTCCTCTTTAGTTCATTCAATTTAATGGATACTTCACTCCCGAAGTAGTTATAACCTCCCCCTTCCCGTTGAGGCTTCAGCACAAATCTATTCGGATCTTTTAGTGCCATTTCTATAGCATTATCACCATTTGGTCCCATTTCAAGACCCCATAGACCAGTGTATACCTGCATCAAGTCTTTGACATCCCTTTCATTTGTAATAAATTTTTCCAAAACTGTTTGATTTGAAACGATTTGTTGGATTTTCTTACAACCAGTTATGTGGTACTGAATGGACGGACACTTTATGGCTTTTGAACGTTCAAACAGGAGCCTCAGATCCCAATCTTCTTCAGCAGCGAAATCTTGTGGTGCATATGCTGTTCGATAGTAAACGACCGCCACTTCATGTTTGCCGTCAATAATAAGCTCTCTATTGTTGTTAAGTTTGGAATTATCTCTCATTTGTTCAAAAGTTCTTCGGATTATCTTAATGTCAGGTCTGGTCTCAGAAATAGTAAATTCCAAAAGTCTTTGATCAAAGATATTGACCACAAATGACTCGATGACCACAAGAATGACTGCATTCTGTTGGTTGTAAATATCAAATGCTTTGATCAGCCCTTCGGTCATCAATTGTGAAGATTTGTTTTCGGGTAATCTATTGTCCAAATCTTCAATATCTGTATACTTAGAGAGGATATGTCTATGAAGTTGTCGTACGGCAGGGGCTAAACCTCCAAAACTGGCAGAAATATTATTGACCTCAACCTGTTTGAGATCATATGAGCCGTCAGTGCACTCATTCATCATATAATCGGCTCTAAAAATGCCTAAACTTGTGTTTTGTGCCAAACCTTCCTTCAAAGTCTTGGTATATATTTGGAACAACCGATTTGTGAAGTCATCCACTTCTATGATCTTCTGGAGAGACTCAGTGAGGAAGTGGTGGTTAAACGCAATTTTATGCGACAATTCATTGACTAATGGCTGCAAACGTTTTCCTAATTCAAAGTATTTTCGGGAAAAATTGGACGGAAAGAGAGTCGTCGGCGCCAATGATGTCGTGTCCACTGGACTCGACTTCAAGCGAAATGCTATCCCTATTGAGTAGGATTTTAGTCATTTTGGGTCAAATTAAATTCCCGTCTATTTAGTAATTATGTTACTTTGAATCAGTCTTTGATTGATCTAATTATTAGTACCTTAATTGAACACTTCTCAATTGACCTTGCAACAAATTGAATATTTGAAAAAATGCAAGTGAATAAAATATGCAAGCAAGTTTTAGTGTTTTAATCTACATGAAACTAGTAAATGTGTTAAACTGGAATTTTCTAACTTCTCATTTCAAACTAGCTAATTTGTGAACAAAATGAACTTGGGAATACCTTTAGACAGAGCAAAATCTTTGGCCTCTCTTTCAATAGCAACCAAATCATCGCTACTCAATGTACTCAATATTTTTGTCAAATCCATGATTACTATAATTGACTATTAATTCAAATTAACTACAATTTAATAAAATTAAAATCAATTTCTTGTAATCAAATGAATCACAAAAACATGTGACGATTGCTATCAAAACACAAACCATTGATATATTTAATATAAATAACGTTATATTCAATGCATTTCATTCCCATTGAAATGAATGGCAAACTAGAAAAACCCAATTTCTAGGGGACTGACTGTTGACGTCATTGATTCCCTTTAAATGATTAAAAGGCTAAAAGTGTGTGACATTTGGCGCCAAAGTTTTCCCTCACTTTTTGACACAAAGACAGGCTTTAAATGTCTGATAAACACATTGTTTTAGTTTTACCTTAATTTGCATTTATTTTAAATATTTTTTATTTTCTGTTTATTTCTTTTAAATATCATTTTATTGTCTACTTATTTGTCATTTAATTGATCCAAAGAGATGTCAACGCAATCAAAACTCACTGATTTTTTCGGCGCTCAGAAGAAAACAGACAACGCTTTCAGAAGTACGAAGAAAATCGTCTCAAATGTAAGCCATTCGGTGGTCAAGGAATCAGATTCTGGCCAATCAGCTGTTCCTGAGGTTAAAACACCTAAACGTAAGAAAGAGGTCACAAAAGACAAGTCATTAAAATCGTCGAAACGAAAGAAAACACCGAAAAGTGATGTCATTATTGAATTTAAATCCCATAAAATTGAGACCAAAAATGAGACAATTATTGTCTCTGAAGTTAAACCCGAATCCGATTTGAAGACAGAAAAGCCATTGAATGTCAAAGAAATTAAAGAAAAACTTAGAAATTGCAAGAATTTACCGCAACTCAAGAAACAGTTGGCGGCAATCAATGGCTGTGAGGCCGAAGTCAAACAATTTAAACAAATGAAAGTGAGGTCACCCACGAAGAAGGTGTTCAGGACTCCAACCAAACAGAACAGAAGTCCATCCAAATTGTCTCCCAATCGGGCGATTCTGTCCAATACTCCGATTACACCTATTATTCCTCATAAGTCACCACAAAGAGTGACTCCCAATAAGAATTCAGATTCCAATCAGTCGTACAGAAGAAGATTATTCGATGTTTTTGAGGATCAGACCCCCAGTCCTCAGAAGTCAGAGAATACAAACAAAAGCCTGAGAGGTGTCGAACACATCAGTTATTTGTCTGACTCTCCCCTCAGACTTGTTTTACCCCAAAAGTACAAACTATTGTCAGATATGTTTAAAGCGGTCGATAATATGGTTTACTTCGATTACAAGAACCACAGGACCTGTACTTTCGATAAACTCAAGAATTCTGTGCAACAGATAACGGGTCGAAACTTTGACGCTAAAAAGTTGGCACAAATTCACACTTTATTCCCGAATGCCTTCAAAATTAAATACGAATTGTTTTCAAGTATTTTGAGTAATCAGAAGCCGAGCCATCAATTGGTCATAACTCCCGTCTATAACATTAATGTCGACATAAGACGTAATTCGAGTCATCTCTTGGAAAGACACCAAATATTTGTTAACAAACTGTTGGATATCACTAAACGCCATCACAAACAGTATTTGAATGATTTAGGGATCACTTATGAGGACAGAGATCTGATTCGATGGAACAGGAAATTCCCATTAGATTCGGTGCCAGATATAGAGCCCAATGACAACGCACTGCCCTCTCAGCCAAAGTTCGGAGAGGAGTCGGCGGAGAAATTCTTAAACAATGCGAGACAACAGTTAGGACTTCCGACGACTGTTACCACAGATACGACTAATTTAGACAATTGTAATGACAATCAAACGACTGATTCAACCAAAACGATGACAAACAAAGCGCCCACTTATCAGGACTTATTGAAACAAGTATTCAATATTACATTCAATAGTTATTTACCTCTTAATTGATAAATGTTTTCATTTTACAGTTTAGAGCGAGAGATGCGGCCAAAAAGGTTCAGGAGATGACCCGAAAGCCTGAAGTGGAGCGACAACTGAGTCTTTTGCGGTCTTTACCTGAAATTATTCGTATAATCCACAGCTTTTTCATCGGTTCTAAGAAGCGGACAGTCATTCACGACGAGCTCACTATTAAAATAAGCAATAGTTTCAGCAGAAGTCTTACAACAGTTAAGGCCAGAGACCACTTGACATACCTGTGCCAACTTCTTCCCCATTGGATCAAAGTGGCGGAAGTGAGGCAACAAAAGTACTTCAGTATTGACCAAAATGTGTATTTGTCATCACTTGAGGACAGAATCAAAACCGAAGTCAATCGTCTCCAGAATTCCTAATAATTTGACCAAATTTTTATCATTTACTCCATTTTAATATCCATTTTATCTTTTTTTTATTCGAAAACTTATTTGATTTAATTTTTATTCAATTATGACTCAAAAGAAGTAAAAAATGAGTAAATAATTCGCACATTCCTTACAAATGACATATAGTTTGGTCAGTCTTTCTGTCCATTCATTTGATAAATAACTGAATGTTTAATATGAGTGTAATTTCGATCAAATATTTACTTAAGAAATAATTTAGTGATTATTAGGAATTGGATTAAAAATAAACTTTGATTTAATCTAAAAAAGTGTTAATTTTCTTCAACAAAATATATCAGTTGTTTTCCAACGCTTTGTTTGTTTCCATTTTCCTCCAGATTTATCTCATTTGAGTCAAAATCTACCGAAAGCTTTGCACTCGAATTAATTTCGACCTTTCCTTCGAGAATATTTTCGATGTTCGGGAGACGACGGGGTCCTCCCATTATGTCCTCATATCTTAAAAGCTTAACTTTCGACGACTCTATTATTTGAATAAAATTTTAGGTTTACTTTGAATAGGATTTTGGATTAACTGAAACCAACCCTTTATTGCCCGGTTGTCTCTACGAATCCGATCGGCCACTCGTTGGACATTATCTCCTTTATAGATAGGAACCGATAATTCGAAGTACGGTTTGTTCGGCTGTTGATTAATAATCAATAGGGGGACAGAAGATTCAGTGCGAAAGACAATATATGGGTCTCCCGGACAGGTCTCCCCCTGTATCTTTTCGTCTGCGTTGTCAGAGAATTCAATGTCTAAACCCTCTAAGTCTAGGGTTGATATCAGATATGAGAGATTTTCGCGGAGGACTTCCATTTCATCGAAGGCTGAGGTCTCCTCAAAAACACTTTCACCGAATTCGCCGAACATTTGCTGTTGGAGTCAACGAACAGATTATTAATATAGAGATAAATGAGACGAAAAACAATTACTTTTCTGTGTTCTGCAAAAGGCATCACTTTTTTCATATATTTCTTTAAATCAGCGTTTTTCGAGAGTTTGGCCGCAATTATATTGTTTTCGGGAAGTTTTCGTTTGTGTTCCTATTAGTCAAATAAATTTTAGCAAAAAATAGCTTAAAAGTGGGAAATACCTCATATAAAGCCTTCATAGTATTGAGAATAATGGACTGCCATTGCGGGAACTTCTTGGCCACATAAATGGTGCCGTTTGTAGGCTTAGCTATTGGGCTTTTATTCTTATCCTTCCCTTTTTGAGTGAAGTAAGTCTTGAGACGAATACGAAAACTGTGCGACGCGTCCATCAAATATGCGAACGATTGGAGAAGAATATCGTCCACCTGTTTGACTGTCGGCCACTTCGCACAGTTAATGCTTCCCGACTTCTTCAGGATCTCTGTCCAAACATATTCAGAAGTGTGCGGACATATCGGACACAAAATGATTGCTTGGGTTTCAATAAACTTGAGGACCAATTCCTTATGCATTCCTTTACTTTGACTCATTTCCCTGTATTTGTCTCTCGAGTCTTGATATTCAAAGAAACCCGTTTTAAGTGCTTCCTTGAAATTCATAGCCTTATAGTGGGCTTCGGTTTGGGTTATCCCCCGATTCATAGCACTGTACAAAACAGGGGTTAATAATAACATTCAAACATTAAAACAATCAATACTTTTCAAAAACTTTGTCCTCAAATGTATTTAATGGTCCGGTTCTCAAAGTGTCTAAATTAGAGACCATTTCTTTACTGAACTCTAAGAAGTTATAGAGTTTGAGAAGTCCGTTGTCGGCCTGTTTCTCAATGAAGTTGGCGTCGTCCACACCATCCCCTGCATCAGCCAAAGCAAAGCGAACCCCTGAAGGCGTACAGAATAAACCATTAAAACAAATTAAGAGAAGAATGGGAGGGAATACCATCGGCTGAATAGCGCTCAACAGCTTCGGCAAGAGTTAGAAAATTTCCCGTCGATTTCGACATTTTCTCGTTGTTTAGCATAAGATGTCCATTGGATCGGATGCCCTGCGGCCACATTTCAGGTCTCTTCTCCCAAATGGCGCAGTGATTGTATATCATATAAGTTAAATGGTTTGGAACCAAGTCTTTGCCCGAAACTCTCAGATCTAAAGGATACCAATAATTGAATTCTTTCCTCAATTTATCCAATTTTTCTTTAGGTATTCCACTATCCTTAGGATAGGGCAGGTCTGAGAAGAATATGTAGTCCCAAACTTTGGGCGTCAGGTTCTCGGCTTTGATGCCGACGGGTGAGGGACCCTTTCCACTCATTACTCCGCCCTGAAGTAAGTGTGATATCGTATAGTATGCCATATAAATAGTTGAGTCCGAAAGTGATTCTATCAGCCATTCTTCAGCCCACGGAAGACGACTTCCGAGTCCATACTGTCGACTGCAGGCGTGATCTTTGAGCCAATCGAGTGTTGAGACAAAATTTCTTCGCGTTTCCTCGTGATATGTATTGATTTGGGCCAACGCTTTGTCCGCCTCTTCCCTCCACTTCTTCTCTCCGTATTCTAAAAACCTTTTAAACATTTATTAATTAAAATAAGAGTTCATTTCAATTAAAATACGAACCATTGGTCACAAAGTGCGACAATACATTCATCGCCCGATCTTGAGATGACCTGCTTTTCCGGTTCCATATAAACTATGGCTTCCTTTTTGTCGACAAGTTCTGTCTGAATGGGTTTCTTCACGTCCGACACCTTCTTTCCCTTATGAGGTCCGACTAACATAACCTATTATTGACTCAACAATTAATTCAAATTCTTTAAAAGTACTGATGTCTGACCCCATCGTAGAAGCCTTTGAGATAGACTTTGTCTTTGGCTTCGGCCAACTTCTGGGTGTCGTTCTGACTCTGAATCTTCAACTGTTCACAAACAGTAACGGCCGACAAATTACCGAAATCCGGGACTTCTATTATAGGAATGGGTTCGAAGGGCAGAACCATTTCGTCTTTGATACCATACTTCTCTCGAAGAGGCTGTTTATTCTTCAGATCTCTGAGCGCAGCAAAATCGTCGGGTGCATCAGAGGGCACACTCGTCACAATTCCCGTTCCTTTATCCTCTTTGATGGTAAGCATTGGCAGCGCATAAATGCTTTCATATGAAGTGAGGGGAGCCTTGAGTTCAGCCCCAATCAGATCAGTGCCGGTCAGGTCTAACACTTTGTCGACAATTCCGTTCTCTTTAGTGAATCCTTGAAAAGAGAGATTAAGTGCCGACCGATTCGTTGATACAAATATTTCCCCAGAATTCACACGATATGCAATGTATTTCATATCAGGTCTGAGCCAACAATTGGTCTGTCCGTACATTGTTTCGGGTCTAAGAGTGGCCGCAACCAAATAGATGTCACCTTCGAGTCTATTGTTATAAAAATCAATCAAATTCTGAACGAAATTTAAATTAAATTCAAATACTTATTGAGTTTTTCTGATTTCGGATCCAAGACTTTCATTTTGATGAGAGTGTACTCTTGAGGAGCGACCCCTTCACCACTGGCTCTGTCGTGATCCATACAGGGCTGGTTGTCTTTTGGCGAAAATATTGTATACCTTTTGCCAAACTTTATTTTATTCCTTTCCTTAAGTCTAATGAACTGCCACTTCACGAATGAGTCGAAGTAAGGGTTTATATCTGTAGTCATGAAAACCCGTCTCCAGTCAGCCCTCAGACCAAATGATTTCAAGTCTTGAATCCAAGTTTGGGGGAAATACTCCAACCAATAGCTGGAATCGACAAACTTGACGATCTCCTCATCGGTGAGCCCTAATGACTGCATTATCTGCCACTGATATTTGGCCTGAATTGTCTTCGCCTGTAATTTACTCCTTTTACTCTTTGACTTGTCTTTAATCACGGGTTCAGAAGACTGTTCCGTCTCTTTCTCATCACTTTCCTCTTCAGGAAATTTTGGGGGAAATCCATAAGTTTCTACCTCACGCTTTAATTTATCGGCACAGGCTTTGATAGGCATTCCCGTGCAGTGAAAGGCAAACGGCATAAGACATCGCCGGCCTTTGAGTCGCCAAAAGCCGATACAGAACTGAATAAGATATGGATTAGAGTATGGATTAGAGTCAACACAAAAAAGAGTTTAAATTCACCTCTAATTTTGAGACCGAAAATGTATGTCCGATATGTATGCGTCCGTTGGGGTACGGGAAGGGAAAAGTGCCCAAAAGCTTCTCGGCGTTGTTTTTCTTATGGTTGTTGGGAGCGTCCACTTCATAGATCTTCTCTGTTTGCCATTTACTCTGCATTTTCGACTCTAAGTCGAGATAATATCGAAGTTTGGCTTTACTTTTGGCCTCCATTTTAACAATCAAATGATAGACCGAATGATGGAAAGTATGTCTTCACCCGATGTGAAGAACACGTGTTATGTCAGCAAAAGTCCGGTTGTATTGAAAAACAATTGCATGAATGACGTCATAAGCAGTCATTTGGACCAATGCTGTGAAGACTGACGTAATAGCGCTCACATTCAACACATCACTAAAGAGCTGACGAAACACTTGTTTGCATTTCCACTCATTTATCACATCAATTGTCAGGTCTTAACTTAAAAATCATATTAATGATGGTAGACAATTTATAGAGTAAAGAGAAAATATCCTAGAAATGCACTTGATAATTTACATTTATATGGTATCTAAATCAAATCCAATGGAAGGGGTGGTAAAATGAATGGAGCAACTCATAATTGTCCCTTGGTAATATACAAGTGTTTAATAAAGTTGCTGTTGTAGTGTTGAAACGGTGACCACTTATCCACATTCAGATAAAAACCCCCTCACCCCTCCCACTCCGAAAGATTATTTGAATATTAATTTGTAAGAAAAACATTAATAATTTTATTTGATTTCAAGTGAATAGATTTGAGTTCGGCGTAAGAAAAATCTTATTTAGTCTGAAGTGCTTTGTGTCGAGTGATCTGTTTAATTGTAATCCGTTTTTGTGGGTCGGGTTCCAAAAGCTTATAAATCAAGTCTTTTATTTCATTAGAGAGGACCTGGTCTATTTTCGAATGAAACCTAAACACTCTGTCTCTTTTGAGTCGAATCAGTTCTGAGACATTGTTTCTAGTAATTTGGACGTCATATGGTTTGTCGTAGTTAACCATCTCATACAAACACACACCCATGGAGTAGATGTCCGCCTTCTTTGCATCGTAGGGACTTTGGGGGCCAGCGTTGTGCACTTCGGGAGCCATATAGTCGACAGTTCCGCACATAGTCTCTCTCATTATATTATCTCTTTTTGACTCATCCATTACCGCAAAACCAAAGTCAGACAAAAGTGCAGTGAATTCGTGGTTAAGCAGAAAATTGTCGAGTTTTACATCTCTGTGGGCAACACCTAAGCTATGCATATAAGATATGCCGGCCATTAGATCACTGAACCATACTTTTGCGTGATTTTCTCGGACCGGGTACTTATGTTTTAACATATATTCCCGAATAGAACCGTTGTCTGCCATTTGCATGAATATAAAGACCAGTTTTTTAGTTTTGAAGATTTCGAAGACTTCTATTATATTCTTGTGCTTTAGTTTCTTAATTATAGCTAATTCTCTGTCCAAACACTTCTCTTTCCAATCTTCATCCAGTTCTTCGAGTTTCATTCGTTTGCAGGCTATACGTGCGCCTGGCATTTGTGTCCAGGTGGCCCGGTATACATCAGAGAAGTGACCCCTTCCTATCGGCTCCTTTAGTTCGAATCCCTTATCACGAATGAATGTTAACAGAAGTGGAAGTGGAGGTCGATATCCGCTTTGTTTACTCATCTCTTGGCTATAAGTGGTGTCTTCATCATTTTGTGACCCATTCCCCTGTGGCTGCTGTTCAGCAGAGCTCTCATTATTTTGCTGATTATTATTCTCTGCCATAACTTCGATAAAAAACTATTAACTTTTAGTAAAAAATTTCAGATTTATTGTCAACGACTCGATTAGACATTTTTGAATGATTTTAAATTTACTAATCAATTGATTGTCAATAAAAGCAAAATAACGCGCTTTTAATACTTGTATAGGATTTGTTTGCCTCTCTTTTGTGGATCACTGAAGAGATAATTACAATGAATGCAAACTTTATTACATTAAAAACTATTTATTTGTGAGAATATTGTCGATAAAACTGATTGCTTTGACGAGAGTTTAGTAGATATTGACTTCTCTAAGAGGTCTCGGATTCTTGATTTTATCCAAATTCTTGACAATGAGGTCATTGAGTGAAATGTAGTCATCCCTCAACTCTCGAACAATAAGACAGAGAATCAAATAAAACTTTTGGTCCTCTTCTTCAAGACATCTGCGATAATCATCACAATGAGGCCATCGGGCGATCCACGAGACCACACATCCCCTATAGTTGTAGTAACGGGCGAACTGTCCCAATCGAGCCCTGGCCTGATTCTCACAGCGACTGATCTTAGTGATGGCTGTCTCCTGTATGGCGACTCCGAAATTGTTTCCGTCTTCCACTTTGGGAACCATTAACTGAATGGCAAACTTAAGGGAACGCATATCTGTCACGAAATCCAAGAGAAGAGGTTTTAAACTTTGACTCAGTTTTAAGAGCAGTTCATTGCTATCATTCAATCCGTTCGGAAAAAGAAAAACTCTTTTGTCGAGTCCTGTGTTCACAACTGCTTTCTCTTCGGAAGTCTGTCCACCACTGGGTTTGTCTGGAATCGGAATGTTTACAGTTGTGGTCAGAGTCGACATACTTTTGACATTAAACTTCTTTTCCATTAATTCATTCAATTCGAGGATTTTTTGCGGAAACTTTTTGAGAACCAATTCTTCCAAACCTTGTTTTGTCTTCTCTTTCAACTCTTGAAGTTCTTTATCTTCTTTGGGTTTTTCCATAATTTCAATATTAGTTGTAATTTGAAATGAGTTACAAATAAATTACTTGAAATAATTGATTGAATCTCGCGATCCATTCATTCATTCAATTGTTATTTGAATTCCTTTTGTATTGATTTCACGTTATTTCACATCAAATGAAAGAATATTTTGGTTTGACTTCAAACACAAAATTTGATTCATTTCTGATTTGCAAATATTTAGAGACAATCAGTGATTATGAATGCATTCAGTGATTTACGTCTTCTGTTGTGGAAGAACTATATCCTCCAAATACGACACCCTTTCGTCACATTTGTCGAGCTATTAATTCCGGCCATTTTTATGGGCCTTTTGCTTCTGATTCGATTAACTGCTCATTATGAAGACCATGACAAAAATGAGACTTACCTTCGAACTAATCTCACTAATTTGCCCACAACAAACCCTTCTGACGTCAAGAAAAGAAGACTAGAAGGGAATGCTGAGTACATCTTCTTTTATGCACCGAACTCTTCAAAGATAAATGATTTCATGTCTAAAGCAATGGAAACACTGAATAATACGATTCCGTCAAAGAAAGACAAAACAAATAGCTTTAAGCGTAAGATTTGAGTCATTTCTGATAATTTCAATGATTATATCGATTTTATTGTTCAGTTATTGGATTTGAAACCGAAGAGCAATTGATATCTAATTACTTAGAAGAGGAGGCCTATATAACCTGCGCCATTGTCTTTAAAAGTGACCATTTCGAAAAAGAACTCAAGTATAAGTTGAGATTTCCCAATCCACCTTCAAATATATCATGGCACTGGTACACTAAAAATACCCTCCCATATTTTGAACACGCTGTAGGAGCATATAATAGCAGTGATCCAGGTTATGAAATGTCTGGATTCCTAACTATGCAACACATCTTTGCAATGAATGTTCCGAATTATTTACGTAAAAGTAATGGAAGAGAAGTTAGGGTTGAAATGTTGAAATATCCGAACCCCCCGCATATTAACGATTATTTTGTTAATGCTTTGGTAACACTCTTTCCTATGATTCTAATGATGAGTTTCATGTATCCGGTGGTAAATCTCATCAAAAATCTTGTCATCGAAAAAGAAAAACGACTGAAAGAATCGATGAAAATGATGGGCCTCAAGGAATGGGTACATTGGATGGCCTGGTTTATCAAATCGCTCTTCTGGTTAGCCCTCGGTTCGGGTATTATAACAATATTGACCACAATTAAGATTACACACGGACTGGCCATATACACCCACAGCAACATTCTCTTAATATACCTGTTTTTAATGAGTTACTCCATTAGTTGTATTTCATTTGCTTTCCTTTTGAGTACTTTCTTTTCAAAAGTAAGTTTTTTTTTATAAATTCTTATTTGAATTCTATATTTTTCCCTTAAATACAGTCAAATGTGGCGGCAATCGGTTCAGGAATGATAATTTTCATTTCGTTTTTGCCATTTTTCATTCGCAGTCAGTCATACGAGTAATGAAGTAAACAATTGATTCATATTTTCTCAAATAATATGTGTTTCAGAAACCTGGGTCTCACTGAAAAGTTGATTTCTTCCCTTTCATGCAATTCTGCGCTCGCCTTCGGGACAGTCGTAATCGCAATGTGGGAGATCAACAAATCTGGTATTCAGTGGGCAAACCTCAGTTCGGGAGCCTCTCCTGACGATACACTCACTCTTTTACATATCTTTATTATGCTTTATGTGGACACTATTATATACCTGTGCCTTACTTTCTATATCCAGACTGTTTTCCCAGGAGATTATGGTATTCCACAAAAATGGAATTATCCCTTCACTTATAGCTATTGGTTTGGAAATAAACAAAATTTCGACTTAAATGGCTTCAAATCAGATGAAAATATCTCCAATGAGTTCGTCGATAAAGAGTTAGTCAAAAATGAGTTTATCGAAGAAGAACCGATCGATTTGAAACCCGGAGTCAAAGTTATGAATCTCTCGAAAACATTTAACGAAAAAACCTTTGCCGTAAAGAACTTGAATTTCAGTGCATATAAGGGACAGATTACAACATTGTTGGGACACAACGGCGCCGGTATTTACCATTTTCTTAATAAATTCTCAAAAATTAACTTTTGATAATTTAAGGCAAAACGACGACAATGTCTATAATAACAGGACTTATTCCTCCTTCAAGTGGAACAGTGATTGTCAATGGATTCGACATCACGAAAGATATGAATAAAATCAGGAAAAATCTTGGAATTTGTCCACAATTTGATGTTCTCTTCGATGAACTGACAGTTGAGGAACACTTAAAATTCTTCTGTCATTTAAAGGATTTCGATAAAAGTAAATACAAAGAAGAGATTAATGACATAATCGCGTTACTTGATCTCAAAGACAAACAGTTTAAGACTGCGAACACCCTCTCCGGTGGACAGAAGAGAAAACTTTCGGTAAGATTTGATTCATTTATTATTTATAAAAATTCCATAAAAACAAAGCGATTAAAACATTCTTAACGTTCAGATCGGCATCGCTTTAGTCGGAAAGTCAGAGATTGTGATTCTGGACGAACCCACCTCTGGAATGGATGTCTAC
>JAQIWF010000045.1:0-36297 GCA_034694965.1 Ceratozetes gracilis
ACAAACACTAAAGGTCTGTCATTAGGTCTGTTGAGGTTTTTTAGTAAAAATCTCCTAACCAAGGATCGAAAGATCTTGCGCATCCCTCATTATGACGATAGTTGTGCTGAACATGAGGTAGTCGCTGAGAGTAAATAGCTGCTTTTTGTACAATATCTTATGAGGTGGAAATATTCCATCCATCACATTGAATTTCTTGTTTGAGATTTTAACAAGGTTGAAATATTATCAATGCATAGGATTACCATTTTATTAAATTCTAATACAATTTTGAGAGTTAATTATATTTAATAAAAATATTGATTTAAATAGGAGTCCATACATTCAACCATTTCTGGACCGTAAATATTATGCTATTATTGAATACATTTTGTTATTAACTCTTTGAATATACCTTTCATTTGTGAATTGATAGCAAAAGTTTATTAAACTAAACGAGAAATACTTCAAAAAGTATTTGACTCATGGAAATAATGATGAGAACATCGAGAACATCCTACAGAAAGTAATTTTCGAGTAAGCTACTTTATTTATGTAATTTATAAATCATTTGTACCGTTATCAATTTTATTCATCTCTCAATGACCTGTGCGCTACTGAGAAGGAGACTCCCTCTCGACGCACAGCCAAACTCGAAATTATTGATTTTCTTATTTTTAATTAAGTACTTCTTTGCGAGACTTTAGTAATCATTTTATAATTAAAGGGAGGAAATGGAGAAACATTTTGGAGTTAACATCGATGTCGAAGACAGTCATCATAATAAAGAGGACACCAATAAGTGAGTTATTAAGTGATATAACTTTTATTAATTGATAAATGATTTCAGTAATAATTTGTCGAATCCGACCAAAAAGAACAGTATTTCCAACAATTCAAAGATCATTGCCATCGACTCCGACAGTGAGGATAGCGATGAAGAAACTCGCCCTCGAAGTCGATTGACTCAAAAATTTAATAAATTCTTCAATCGATTGACTGAATGGAAAATATTCAAAGGGTTGAAGAAAAAGAGCAAAACTGATTCAGAAGTGATCCAAAAGAAATTGAGGGAAAAAACAAGAAGAATGAGTCAATTATTACAAACAGCATTCGATGAGAATTCTATAAATCAAGTGATAATTAATTATTTGAAAGCATTTAATTAATTAATTTTTCTTTATTAGTCAATTCTGAGGAATAGTGTGACTAAACAACAAGTAATGGAAAGGTCTAAGAAAGTGAATAATGTTCAAAGACAAGCTTCAAAGACATCAATTGGTTCGAATTCCACCATTTCCCGACCAGTTACAGCCAAGAAACTGAACGCACAGCTCATTATTCCCAATATTGAAACTAATGATAAAAAAGAGAGACGTTTGTCACTAATTTCTAATATTTCTAATATCGATGTAACCGAAGAAAGTGTTAAATACAATAAAAAGAAATTCTAATCAAAAAGTTTCGCTCATTTCTTATTGAATTTTATTGATAAAAGCAAAATTGTATCCCTGTTTAGTTATATTTGAATACAGTTTGGTTAATGGTTGTTCTTGGTCATATCATTTTTATGTTTTTGACTGTTCTATGAATGGAAATCGAAATTGAATTTTATTTTTAAATTTTTCATTTTTAGAAAATAAAAACGTTTTGCAAACCATTTAGTGATCGATATCTTCGACTTGAAAAGTGATGGATTGTTTCCATCCAGTCATTAGGCTTTGAATAATTTCAAACAATCATTAATCTTCAATAATATTCAGTCAAATATGAGCACAGGGATGACCACGATCAACATTACTAACGCAAGTTTCCCATAGTTCATATTGCAGTTATTTTTCAGCTATCTTTTGCATTGTATATAACGGAAGATGTCTTACTTTAAGAGATAAATTACTCTACAAAATATAAATTTAAGAGAGGACAGTTCATTTTAGTTCGCTCCCACTGAACATCATTGAATATCGATAGCTATCAGTGATAGCCTATCGCTGAATAGAAGAGGAGTGCTATTTATATGCCGTCTCTATGTTATATGTCATTATTTTAGCATGACAAATATTTTTTGGGTGTAGCTAAATGTTATTTACTCCATATTGTGCTTTGTCTGTCCAAAGTAGTCAAATTTAATAAAAAATACTAAATATTGTTCTTGCTCATTTGAAGAACTATTTGATGGCAAATTTAAAGAGGGGACAAAATGTGTTGTAAATGAGAACATAGTATATGTTTGGCTCTCTTTTCACATCCATTTGTTTTGAAAAGAGTTGAGAAAAACATTTAAAATCTTTAAAAGTCTTTATCCGTTGTTTTGGTTGGAAATCAATTGATTGAATCGATTTGAAGATAAGATGAATGATTCCTCTGGAAGTGGTGTGAAGGCAACGATCGTCACAACGAGTAAAACAGACAATAAAAGAGTTGAGAAGTCGTTTGCCATCGATGTGTCCAACGATGAGAAGAGTGGCTCTCATTTGAATTCTTTGCGGAATTGTGTGAATCGGTTGGAAACACAACTCAACCAATACTTAACCCAAATCATAGACGAAGAGAGCGAGTCGGGAGCGGGTGGTGGGGGCGGTGCCGACCACATGACTCAACCAATCGCTTCCAATTCAGTTCACACACCAAAAGACAAGCGATCGAAGAATGCCTTCAATGCTGACAATGACGGCGAAGACAGTCGAAGACAATCTCAAGAACCCAAACATAAAAAGTGTAAAAAATGAGCAAAAATTTTGATTTTCTGTAAATAATTATTACTTTTCACTCAAATTTGGCGCCAAATCAGCGGATGTTTGGAATTGAAGTGTTTTTCAGCAAACAATCAGTTTATCACAAAATCAATGATTTCTTTGCAAACATTTTGTTCATTACATTCAAAATATCAATAATTTATTTGTTAATCAAATTATATGTAAAATAATGTCAAACAATAGTAATAACGACAAGAGTTGTGATAAACGATTGGAGAGAATCAAACAAACGGTTAAGTCTTACCCAGACTTCCCTAAAAAAGGCATTTTGTTTCGGTATTTATCACTGCTTTCGGTCTTATCTTTAATTTTGTATTAAAACTCATTTAATATATATTTTGGATTTGATTTCAAAGTTTCCCTCAAATCGATTCTAAAGTCAACTTTTTTTATGTATTGAATTAAATGAATAAATGTTTGGGATTTCCATCAATTGATTGTCTTCTGATTTCACTCATTTCCAGAGATTTTCTTCCAGTCTTAAGAGATCCAGAAGTGTTCAAAGACATGATTGATATACTCACGGAACAGATTAAGAGTACGGAACCCAAAGCCGAAGCCGTGATTGGTTTAGAGTCGCGGGGATTCCTATTGGCACCGATTCTGGCCTTAAACCTAAAACTGCCGTTCATTGCAGTGAGAAAACCGGGAAAATTGGCCGGAAATGTGAAGAAAGTGGAATATTCTCTCGAATATGGAAAGGATTCGTTGGAAATCCAAACCGAGTCCATCACTAATGGCCTCAAATGTGTTGTAATCGACGACTTGATGGCAACGGGGGGTTCACTGAAGGCAACCAATGAATTAATTAAGTCTTGCGGCGGAAAAGTGATTAAAAATCTGGTTGTCATGGAATTGGTTGAACTGAACGGCCGCTCAAACATTCCTTCGCCCGTCTATTCCCTCCTTCAATACTAACCATAAGTTTATATTGTCTTCAATTAAAGCAATATTTTTATAATTTTTATAAATTGAGACCAAATTTCTGTCCAATAATTTCCAAATAATCCCAAAAATGTTAACAAATTTTGAGCCAAATATTCATTCATTTATTTTTATAACAATTTATTAATTAAATGAATAAATGTTTTTATGATGTAATGAAAATCAGTTTAATTTTACACATTTTGCTCTTCAATTAGAAAATTAGTGACAGAAAAGAGACAACAAATCCATTCATTCGCCAAAAAGAGAAAAATGAATACAATTCTCACAATTGGTTTAAAACTATTTAGAGTGTATTCTTGCAAATGTAAGTCTGTCCCCCACGAAGAGCCAGAACCAGATGGAGGACTGACCCACCGGTCACTTTGTAATCGGCCGCCGTTTTGTCGTCATTCCTATCGTCAGACAAAAGTCATTATTTGATTTAAAAAAGGGTTTTTACAGAAACAGACATTTGTTTTCCTGAAAAGATAAGCCGTTGCTGAGCGGGAGGAATGCCTTCCTTCTCTTCGACCCTTTCCTTAATTCTTTCGACTTTATCTGTGGGTTCGATATCTATTTCGATCTGCAATTTCGGTCAAAAATGAGTCAAAACCACAATTGATATGTAAAGAGAAGACATACCTCTTTGCCGGTCAGAGTCTATGTTTGCAAACATTGAAATAAAATACAAATTAATTGATTGCAAAGAATGAGTGCTTTTTAGTGACAAACAATTTGATTAGTCATTCAGTCATATAATACCTTCACTTTAATCAACATTTTTGGTCTCAATTAAGCAATAAATACAAAATGAGTTCAATTATATCAAAGATTATTGAATTAAAATAAATATGAATTAAATGACAACTGAATTGTCGTTAAATCAAAAGAGAAAATGTCTTCAGTTTGTAGTCTTCAGTGTTTTTGTGAAGTTTATGAAAACCGGTGTTCGGAGTGTCTGCGCATGACTTCAATAATATGGTTGACTTCAATGCCAGTGAAAGCGCCCAATAGTTGGCATTAAGTCGAGTGCTCTCAACAGACAAACCCGTCATAAGAGTTGACCACAACTTTTAAACTATTTACCACTCATTTGATTGTCCTTTACTTAATCTTTTTATGTCTGTGCCCTCCCTTTCCCTCGCCATTGATTTGATTAAATTGAGTTGAAATGACATTAAAGATGGGAAAAGTGTTTTGTTAAGTATTTTAGTTTTGTTTGAATTGTTTTGTTGTTGTTTTGGTGCACTGGGTGTTACCCGAGGCGACGGGTGTGGGCTATCTTTGCGCACCCCTTACACCATCGGTGTGCAGCTATGGCCAGTCTTGGACTCAATATTTGGTTCGTTTAACTTTATTTGTGTTAAACATTAACTTTAGGACTAAATTATGAAAACTTTTTGAACTCTTTATAAACATTTTTCGTGAGTCAGACGTAAGTCTCGTCTAATAACTCGATGTCAGAGATATAGTAAACCTGTGTTTCGATAACCGCATTGATATGTGCTCTCAGAGCAGGTGTTTCGCCGCTCAATACCACACAAATGCTGTTCATATCTGTGCTGTTCATACAGTCGTGATCTAACTATTTAACTATTATTTAACTTAACTATCATTGTTTATGAGGCGAAAGTACTGACCCTATCCTTGACCCGCACTTAATTGCCAGCAGATGTGTATCCGTTGCCGACATTCCTTCAATACTTTGCTTTTAATTCATTTTCAGAAATATCTTTCCTTTTCTCAACTTTTAGGAAATTGTGATCAGCTTTAAGTCGAAAAGTTTTCCTCTGAAACGGCCATTCATTTCATGCGATTCCCATTTATTTTCAATGACTTTACCTTTTTTTACTCACATTTCAATATTTGATTACTTATTCTGAACGAGTGTTTCAATCATTGATTCATTGCATAAAATGCTTAAATAAAAGTACATTAATATCGGAGACATTTATTTACTTATTTATTCGTCGCTTTTATTCTGATGTCATTTGAATGAATAGATCTGTTCTGAAACGGCTTTTCAAAGGTATTCCTGTTTTGAAGCCAAGGGTTGGGTCATTGCATTAGAAACCACATAATTATTAATTATTAAACCATTACTACTGGTATTTAATAGACTCGCAAACTATGGGATCGTCTTTGACTATCAAAAAGTTTTTGAATCTTTGATGTATTCGTGTTTTATATCTCATAATTGAATAAACATTAAATTTTATCACAATTTCTAATTATTTTTCCCTCATTTTATGTGAAAACTGAAAAAATTCATTACATTTGAGATTTATTTCCGGATTTTATTGCATTTTCCCATCGAATTAATTATCAATGAATTTATCAAATTTTTTATTTTGTTTTTAATATTCAAATATTTCTTCATTTTCTTGTATTTCTGAGTCTTTTCCCAAGAGAAAGATTGCCTTTCTTGTAACATGTTCAATTTTTATTGGAAATAAACAAGATTATTAATAAATTACTACACAATTTAAATCTTTTTAAAATTGAATTTTCATCAAATTATTGAATTATACGATTGTTGTGTTCAATAATCTTATCTTGACAAATTTATCATAATTTATGCATTTTATCAGAAATATTAATGGTTCTTGTTCATTTATCGTAAAATGAGGGATAAAGAGGGATTGAATATTGTGGACCGTGAAATAGAGGGAAATAGTTGAGTTTGATTTGTTTCTCCGGGGCTTTTCAAGTCGATTAATAGTCAATTTAGTGCCATCTTTGTTATGCCGAACCAATTTAGGCTAAACCCCTGAACCTCTGTTCAATTGGAAGAGACTGAGCCCTGATTTACATTATTTTAGAATCTATTGATTTATTTAAGACATAATTCTTCTCCAAAAAAGGGGAATCCGTTTATAAAATGTTAAAACTTTTCTAATGTTTTAGTATAATCTGATTATACAAATACATCATTTGAATAATTGCTGATAGGATTTGTTCACAATATACTAATTGAAAAATTGGATAATTTGCACCTTGCACACCAACACTAGTTCATTCACATAGGCTTTTATAACGATATAACAGATTTGTTGAAAATATCTGAAAATCTTTTACAGTAATTACATATTAGCAGTGAATAAATTTTAATTCAAAATACAATATAAGTTGCGCTCAAAATGCGTTTAAACTCAACGATAAGTGTCTTCAGTCTCGCAAATAATAGTAATTTTTATCCTAATGTCTAATGTCGTGCACTTCTCGACCATTGCTTCACTCCATTCACTCTTTCAATCGTTTCACTGGAATTGAGTTCGGATTTGATTGCCTTTAAATTTGTGCCTTTATTTGTCTCTTTTATACACGACTGACAGCATTGCAGACAAACTGTTGTATGATTTAAAACATGAATATTTCAATTTGTATAAAATCGCTGTTACTTTGATTTGAATGTGTTTTGAAGTTTTAATTATTTATTTTCATTACTATTTGATAATTAGCTTCAAAGCGAATTGCAATTTAGATAACATTCCGCATGTCTTTCCTCTAATATGCAAACTCTTAACTCATAAATATGAGAATTTTGATTCAAATTGAATTGTTTTATGAGATGAGGAGTCGGGGTTTGATGTGTTGCTATAATTTTCAATTATAATTCTTATCTTCACTTAAACGTGTCGTAACTTTTTGAATGATTTGCAAAAATGTTGAGCTCAGCCCTAAACTGTTAGTTATATGACAGCTCACAAATTGAATGTTTCCTTCAGTTTTCTTGAGTTAAATGCAATTTAATTACTCAACAGTTAGTGAGAACTAAACGAATGTCTGTTTTGATGACTTCCAAACTGATGTCGAATCTATGGTTGAGAGGACACAAACCTCTGGCATAGCCTTTGATATAGACTTTGTTTACACACTATTAACAGTTCAATCATTTATATGTTATATAACTTATACACAATTTATTTGTCGGTTCCTTTTGTTCTCTCTATTGTTCATCAATTTTAGAGAATCTGTTAATTTGTGTTCAAAATAAACTTTTTGTCAAATATTCCAATTTATTGTCTGTTTTGGCCAAATATTTATCAATAAAATATCTGTCATTTCTAATGATAAGTAAATTAATGCCTTTCCTCTTCTGTTTGTCCATTTGTGGGAAACATCTCTATTATAAGTTTGTTTATGATTTGTCTGATTATATCTTTGAATGAATATTTCACTCATCACTGGTCTTAAAAGACATTCCTTTTCCTGATTATTATTTTTGTGAAATATTGCTTCGATTTTCATATTTCTTAGTATTTTCTGTTCTCTAAAATAATTAAATAGTTTTTGCTTTCAATGGTTGACGACTGCGATAACACAATAGAAATCTTTATCTTTTCTCTACTCTTCATTCTGTCTCCTATTTTCACGTAACATACGAGACAAGAGTGCCTTCTTTGCTGTCTCTCCTCTACTTTCTGTCTATTGACGGATGATTTAGTGAGGAATAGACCAAAAGCCAGTACACGGACTCCAATCAAAGTTCAAATGAAGAGGAGTTTAAGTTTAATTGCGAACACGATTTTGCTTTTAATCAATGCTTCTCTCAAATGAATGCAATTTTTACACAAAATTCAATACTAATTATTGTAGAGATGGTGTAAACAAGTTTATAATTTTTATTCATCATTTGTTTTCTTAATTCTGATGAAAAAATGGCAATTCGTGGCCAAAAGATCTCAATTCTCTCACAAATTAATTCGTTTTTTATAATATTGTTTTAATATCAAAAGTTTATGACTCGAAAAAGGCTTAAATGAATGAATTGATATAATTTATAAATTATTTATTTTTAGCTTTTGTTTTGAATATTTGTTGCCTTAAAAGCCTATAATTAAGAAGTGATCTATGGTTTGCAAAAATTCTCATAACATCACGTATTCCGACTTGAGTTTCAAACTATGATGCGCAAGGGTATTCTCTACATTCATAGTTAAGCTCTTCATTTTAACTAAAATAAATGATCTTGTTAATTAATGAATTCGAAGATATCCCACCATTGACTGACTAATTAGATTTCAAAAGCGCTAATAAAGATCAATGAAAATTGAATTTAATGAACTCTAAAATGTTCTGGTGAATTAGTTACCTGCACTATGATCTTGCACATTACTAAAAAGATGTTACATAAAACGTTTTTCTTATTTATAAGACATTCCTATATTTTGTGCATTTCTTGCTTTTGTAATGAAAATTAATGAATTCATTGTAACATTTATATTATATAATACGTGAATGCATTTGAATTTTTTAGGAAGATATAATAGTTTTCCAAGTATATAGTTTAGTAATGCTACCACTCAGCAGCCCCCTTATAAAGAGATATGAAAGAGCCCCAGCTAATGAAGGAAAGTGTACAAGGTTTCTTCATAGAGCTTTAACTTATTGATAGAGGAGAATGGGATTCCTCCCATATACACCAAGCTAAATAAATTGAGGTCAAAATCAGTATTAATAAAGAGGGAAAGTATCTCCACCTCTATACATACAACTTGTAATAGCAAGGGTACGCGGTATCATCCCATGAAGATCCATTTTTAGAGGGTTATATTGAATCAAAGTGAACATGCTAAATTTATTAGAGTGCTGAGGAATGATTCTCAGTTGCCCATAGAAATAGCCATTGAGACGATACGGAATAACAGGATAGCATTTACCGCTGTTTTAAAACTTGAAGGGTGTTATCGTCGTCTAATAGTGTTTATTGAATACTTGTTTTCAATCCATTTGTTAGTTTGGCTTTCATTTGATAAAAAGAGTTTTTATTATTTAATGTTTCGTTTGCATTGTAACCAAAACTTTTAAATACAATATTTTTTTATTACAACAGTTGTGTGCTTAGAGTCGGAGTTTTCCTCTCACTTAATATATTTGGTTTTCATGATTTCTGTGACTTTTATTGCAAAATATATTCCAGTTATGACCTAATGTTGCGATTCTTTCAATCATTTTCTTTGAACAGTATGTCATAAAAATGGCTTAAAGTTGTCATAAAGAGTTTATTTCGTTTGAGTTATTTTATTTTCATTTCGTTTATTTGGCCAATAATTATATCGTTATTATTATAATATTTCTTATTCTTTGCTTACTCTTCAATACAAAGCCAATTGTGTAGTATTTGTGAAGAAAAGGGACAACCATTCAGTTGTTTCGTTGCCATTGATTGGCGTTTCTTTGCATTGATTTCTCTGAGAAGAAGAGACGAATGTCTTGAAAGTTAAATAAAACAAATTAACTGACATTTCGTTGTTAATGCATTGCATTCAACAAAAACAGCTATCAATACATCCAGTATTTCAATGCCATTACTTAAATGGAACTCCAAATCAAAATTAATTATTGAATCTTGCTATTTTTTACGACACGACTCTTCTTTTATGCCGAGTGCTCTTAAGTTGTCATAAGTGCTCGTTTGGAGAACTCTTATTAACATTTCTTAATATAAACTTTTAGGCAAATCACCAAAAATAATGTTTTCGATAGTCTTTCAGTTCAATAGTTAAAAATGTCACCGATTTTTGATAACAGCTGTTCTCCAATTTGATGGCAGTATTGTAGTGATCGTTAGCCAGACTCGAGTGTTATTGTGTTTGGGATGTGTTGTAGTCGTCTCCCAATCAGTAGTGCTCTCACTGTGTGTTCTCTTTCACAGAGGATTGTATTTTTGAACGTTTTTCGCTCAAAACTGATACACAACACAACCCCATAAACCACATCAAAAGCCGAACCCAAAAAAAGAGAGGGAATAAAAAGTTTTGACGCGTGTGACTGACTGAAGGCTTTTCCTCCACTTGTCTGTTAGACTGGGAATACATTCATATTTTGAAAATAGTTTAAAATTAAATTCAGATCAAATAATAACTATTGGCTTCTCTATAGTATTGCTCTCTTTGGATATAAGCCCTAAAAGTGGTTAAAACCCCATAATCTTCTGTAACCGAAACCGTTGATTCATAGACAGTCCGCTCAGTACTCGACTGACAAACATTTGGTTTGAAAAACTTTCCGATTGTATAGATGTGTCTAACGCTAGGAATCTCTGTTCTATGAGTTTGGGTTCCAAACGTGGCTTATATTCCGTCTGAACAACTCCTCAAATACTTGAGTTGTGATTCTGTACTCATTGATGCTCTTAATTGTACGAATGGTTTTGCCAATCAGTGCAACAGTCAGAGCGTTAGTGTCTGTCGATTAGCTCTAAACTACGAGAAATACTCCGAACGCTGACTCCGTTACACATAAGCCAGTCATCCCTCAGCCAACCATCGCCTTCATTGTCACCCATCGGATGAAATCATCTTTTGAAGGCACGCATCAATGAATAATGGCTTTAAATCCCCGCTATATTCCTCTTATATGCCTCCGATTTTTCCATACAATTATTATCGCAAATACCAAACATTGCGAACAAAACCAAATTTTTTGTTCTCTGACTCTCTCTTTCCGTTTGACTACAATCTAATTGTCTTTCTATTGAATGTCAGAATATCTTATTATTGGTTATATTCGATAAATGATAATGTCTTCAATTGCTATCATATTTGTCTGTCTGTCGCACTTATAGGAACAGAATGTGTTTCTCATCAATCATTTTGGTGGCACTACTGCTTAATATCGAGCCCTCTCAATGTCAGCCATCAACGTTCCTTGGTGGACTAACCGGCAATGAAATAAATCGCGATCTCATACAACAGGAGCCGTGAGTTAACTATTATTGCGATCACTTACTCATCCCTTACTCTATAGTCTTTTTTCGCCAAAAATCTATTATTTTTCCATACTTTGAGCAAAAGTACAATTTTTATATTCAGAGAAATAATTATTTTCTTTCGCTGTGATTACATAAAAATATTTTCGATAGCCTTTAGGCAATAATTTTTTTCAAAGCGTTAAAAAGTGAAATAACATTCGTAGAGATCCACACATTTGGTAGAAATGCTTTTATATAATTGTTGTCAAAATGATTGCGCCCTATAATCAACTAAAAGGTGTCAAATTATTTCCCTTCTCTTCTCTGTCTTACTTTTTATGCCTTAAATACTGTTTATTATATTATTTAAGCGATTAAAGCATTTCTCCGATTCTCTCCATTATTCACACTTTAATCCAAACAAGGAATCAATTCTTTGGGAAATATTTATTTGAAATGATTTCTTCCAATAATATTGAGTTTGATATTAGTGGTGCTCAGGGCTGTCCCTCTCAATGAGGAGCTCATATACAGAGTTTTAATCTCGATTTTCCACTCCTCTCATGGTTTGCAAAAACGTAAACATTTCTATATTTGCGAAGACATAGAGAAGTCATAATTGCGATGAATAATAGTCACGGAATAGACAATAAGATTGAAATTATAAGTGAAGTGTAATTTTGAGCAAATGTTTCAGAAGGGAGTTGTAATAAAAAATCGATGTGAGACTTGTGTAGAGTTTGGCCAATGATAACATCAGACATGACATCGCAATCCAAAGTAATCATATCTTTAAATATATTGTTCAATACATTCACTTCTGAGCCCAGAGTGAGTGAGAGTGAGATAACTCTGGCTTTTATGCTGTGAATCGCTCTATTGTTATATACCATTCCATTCGCAACATTCAGACATGAAGTCATTCTTTTCATATTTATATTATTAGACTCAGGATTGGGAGCAGATATCCCTGCGTTCAGTTCCTCTTTGCTGTCACTATCCATACGGCGAGGCTTTGCTTATGTTATTTGGTTTTTCATTTGATATCATAACTGAAAATAACTCAAATAATTTCACTCTTTTTTATTACTTTTTCCTGACTTTGGAGGTATGAATCGATCGATAATTCCGGCAAATGCTAGGAATTGGGGGCAGAATAGAGGAAAAGTTTAATACAAAAACTAATAGCAATACCTAAAAGCATACAAATGTATAATAAGATTTGTCTAAAAAGCTCAGGAAATTCCTCAAAATATTCCGTAACTCAACTAATATGAAAAGTTTTTGCGATACATTACATAAAGTTATGTACTTTTGAATAAAGCATTTCATTATTCACTTTGATTTCTCTTAACTCAAAGGAATGTCTGAAATATTCTTCAATATTGTAATCGAAATATTGATTCTTTGGATCAGAATTCAGTCCAAATGTTTTCCCTTTGAATTCACTCAAAGTTTTTGCAACTTTTTACTGAATAAGTATTTTTCGATATATCGACGAAATTTGAGCAGAACTTACTTCGTGTTGGCCTCCAAGACCTTACGTCCCGGTCAAGTATACCGCGTGTCGGTGACAGTCTATCGATCAAATCTGCCGATAACTGCGAGGGCATCCATTCAGAGGAATGGCGTCGAACTCGCCTCTTCCACACAGGAATGCAAAGAAAGAATTCCAGAGACACTTCTGCTTAAGATTCCCCCGACTTCTATTCCTGGCCAATACAAGCTGCGAGTGGAGGGCAATGTTAATGGTGTGTTGGGCGGCACCGCTTTCTACAACGAGACTTATTTGGACTTTTCTCAGCGCTCGATGACTATATTCGTGACCACAGATAAGCCAATTTACATGCAGGGACAGACTGTTAGGTTTAGGGCTTTCCCAATCACTACTGACCTGAAAGCCTTTGCCGATGCAATCGATATTTATATGATTGATCCGAGGGGTGCTGTCATGAGGAGGTGGCTCTCCAGACAAAGCAATTTAGGTAATAATCGGCTGATATTTACAACTCTTTTATTCATAACTTGTGATATCTTTCAGGCGCTGTAAGCCTTGAATATCCATTGTCTCAACAACCGGTTTATGGTCAGAATTGGACAATTCGTGTGGTTGCCCAGGGACAAGTCGAGGAAAAACAGTTCGCTGTTGAAGAATATTGTGAGTGAAAGTGATTTACAACTCTTACGATAATTTTAAGCCAAAAAATCAATTTAAGGGAAAATTTTTTAATCTTCTCTAAAGTTAAACGAATTTTTATTCGATTAAATCTTTTATTTATAAATCTTTGCTTCTCTTAAATCAAAAAACAATTCATCCTTTTTGTTGGGTTTCTTGTATCACAAATTCAAGTTATAAATCACTTTAGAGTCAGAAAAAGAAATTTTTAGCGAATAATCAATAAAAATGTATATATTCTGCAATTGTGAGGACAGCTCAACATTTTGTGTTATTACAGATCAGACCCGATTCGAAGTGAATGTATCGATGCCGGCCTTCTTCCTACAAACTGACAGATATATCTATGGCTCGATAATGGCTAAGTAAGCAGTCGTGAGCGCATCCCTGTCCCCATCAGTGCTAATGATATTGCAATGGTTTGCTATTTTTAGTTTCACGAGTGGTATTCCAGTTGTCGGGAACCTCACAATTTTATATACTCTCCAAACATCTCATAAACAAATTGGTTCTCAAACCTATTTCGATCGACCGGCCATTGAGACGACTGAGCGTTACGTGAGTCTAATTATATTAGGAACTCCCCCTACCCTCCCCACCCTTGGTTAGTTATCATATCCTAATTGCCTTAATAATTATGTTTGAAAAGCACACTATTTTCAGTCTCTGTTGAATACATTCTTTACTTTATTTTGTTTTTATTCTCTAATTGTTTAGAATAGAAATAACTTTAAATTGTCTTCTGATTACCTTAAATTACCTTGTTACAATTGCCACAATCATTATGTCCTGAGGTTATCGTTTTAAAAATATTTGGAATAATTATGTTTCAGTTTAACGGTTATTATGAGTTTCGTCGCCCGATGTTTGAAATTGTGGACCAATTGGGAGGCGGGTCCGCACTGGACGGGGCAAAGATTACAGTGACTGCATTTGTGGGGGAACGCTTTCTAAACCTGATCTATTCTGGCTATTCCAGAGCCTATATCTTTAGTTCCAAGATCAAACTTAAATTCTTGGGATCGTCACCACAAGTGTTCAAACCTCCGATGCCATTCAAGGCATACGTCGCCGTCTCTTTCTATGACGGATCGCCACTACCTTACGATCGATTTATTTATGAAAAGCTTGAGGTCAGACCCAGAGTTCAGTTCCATAGAAGTGGTTCACGGAATCTACAGTCTATGGCAGTGCCCATGTCTTTGACAAATCAGGGTCTTTGGGAGGTGTCGATCAACTTAAAGACAATTCTTAATGACAAGAATCTGGTGAATGACGTCCAATACCTATCTCTCGACGCTTTCTTCAAAGACGCCAACGGAGAGACTATTAGAGCTCAAGAACTTCGGACTTATGCCACATATTCGCCATCAGAGCGGTTGATCCAAATCTCTACGAGTACTAAACGACCCAAAGTCGGGGAATACATCATATTTCACGTTCGGACCAATTATTACGTAAAACTCTTCTCTTATGTAATCATATCGAAGGGAATGATTTTAATCACCGGAAGAGAAGAAATGACTTCCACTATAAAAACATTTGCAGTGAGTTTGTCGCCTGAGATGGCGCCGACCTCAACAATAATCATATATGATATCGCACGTGGCGGGGAAGTAGTGGCCGATGCACTTACATTCCCTGTGGACGGCATTTCTCGCAACAATTTCACAGTTGCTTTGAATAACAGAAAAGATAAAACGGGTGACAATATCGAAGTGGCAGTTGTGGGCCAACCCGGCACTTATGTGGGATTGTCAGCACTGGATAAGGATCTGAATTCGCTGCAAACGGGTAGTCAACTGAGTTATGCGGACGTCTTAAGAAAGATGAGTACTTTCGACCAATCAGTCTCTGCCAGAAACGGAACTCTAACTCATCTCTGGTTCTCGAGAGACGGAAAAGTGGATCGATTTCTGCACTTTCCGTCCCCTACTTATGGAATCGATGCCAACAAAACATTTGACGTAAGAAAACAAATGAACACATCTTTGAAATACGTTTTATTTATATTACTTTTTGTGACAAATTTGAAAAAATGTGTTTTGAGTCACAATCCGTCAAAAGATTAGATACGAAACCAGTTTATAGAGTGAGTTGAGGAATGGCAACACTTTATAGTCAATTGTCTAATGTTTGTCAGTCATTACCAGTTTTTTCGTCGAGTGAATGACTTTCATTGAAGAAATGGTTTTCTCCCAAAATCATAAATCGAGAGAATAGACTCCAGGCTTACATCCGAGTCCTATAATGTGGAGTCGTTCCAAACGATATATAATTTATTCCATATATTTATGTCTAAAATGCATGCATTGCTTAGTTTTGTGAGATTTCAGTCATTTGTATGTAAATTAAATTACTTCAGAGTTTATTAGTTTTCCGAATCACAATATAATCAGAAATCTGACGCTTAAAACACTTTTCAGTTATGGTTTGGTTAAAGTAAACAAAAACTTATCAAAAGTTATCTTTAAATTCAATCAGCTTTTTGTTGCATTCAAATGGTTTGAATCAATTGTAGGTCTTATCACTACAATAGCGATGAGTTATCCCATCTCTCTCTCAATGTATGTAATCATCTAAAGAACCCAATTATTTATTCTCATCTTTGAAGGCATTCAAGTATTCATAACTTATTTATATATCTTTTTAAAAGTCTTCAGAATATCAGTTAATCAGAGGCGCACAGACTCTTAAGAGCAGACTTACGGAAAGCATCTTTTAGTCCAAATATGCATGGTAATTAGATTCTTCTTCTCAAACATAAAAATACTTAAATACTTTGTAAAAACGATTTTTGCTTTTTAAACGAAAATTCGTGAAGAATTCCGATCTGATATCCAGTCGTTGAGAGTTAACTCTATTTCAATTAAAGTGTCATGCTCATCTATTATGCAGCTTAATATTCTGAGTCTGTCTTCAAAAAAATACTTGTTATGTTCACAATATTTATGTGTCCAATAAATTATCACAATCTTATGCTCTGAGAAATAGTCTAAAACTTTGGTGAAAATGTCACAAAATATTAGTTATTTAAACGTAAACTTAGTGGACATCTAATAATAAATCAAATTTGTGTTTTCACCTTAAATTGTGAGATTAAGTTTTACTAGATTAATTTAAACAGGAATATACATGTAGTGGGTTCTACCCTTTCCTTTTTAAGTGCATTTGGCTGCGCATCACTGGTTTAGCTCTTAAAAGCATAAATTGAAGAAATAGTTTAAATTATTATTACTGTTATTATTATTGAAGTTTTAAGTTATTAGTGAAGAAGTAAATTAAATGTGTGTTTGTGTACAGATCGCAGGTCTGGTTATCTTCACTGACGCCAACGTAACCCAGAAATACGATAATTGCAACCGAACTCAGGGTTTCCTCTCGTGTTTGGACGGAACGTGTTATCACTCATCCAAGACTTGCGACGGAAAGTTCGACTGTAGGGACGGCACAGATGAGAGCTCTTGTAAGCTATTAGACTATTATTCACCCAATTATTGCTGACATTAGTTCTGCGAACAAGACTTTAATTAAGTAAAACTCTTAATGTTTGCCACAAATATATTCTTTAATAAATCTCTTCTTAATAATAATGAATTGAAGCGAAAACATCACAATTTAATTAAAGGCAAAACATTTGTCACTTAAATATATTCTTATTTAATTTAAAGGCATAGAAAGGGATGAATACAATCTGATTCAGTTCAGAATGAGTCGAACCAATCGTTTGCAGCGCTTATATGACAACACTTGGCTTTGGAAAGACATCAACATTGGGTCAGTTTCTCTCAAATATAAGCTTTTCTATCATTTTCTCTATATTTGATTCTTAATATTATAGACCTCTTGGTTACTATATATTCAAAGTTCCGGTGCCTAACGCACCGGTGACCTGGATTGTCAATGCCTTTGGTATGAGCAGTGCAAACGGCTTTGGTATCCAACAGTCAAATATCGAGTACTCCAGTGTTCGGCCCTTTTATATGAACGTTGAAATGCCCTCCGTTTGTATGATAGGGGAACAGATCGGCATTAGAATCAGCATTTTTAATTACCTGCCCTATGAAATAGAAGTGATTGTAGTCTTGGCCCGATCTCAAGACTACAAGTTTATCCATGTTGAACCATACGGCAGAGTTCAGGTCTGCTCAACACATTTGATAGAGAATTCAATTTAATATACTTTCTATAATTTTCTACAGTCTTATAATCCGCGCACATCTTTTGGGGAACACCAGCACTTGATTTTGGTAAGTGTTTGACTCCTGTTTAAAGATTTTGACAGTTTTAATGACTCAAATAATAATATCCCAGATATATCCGGGGCGCACATCAGTAGTCTATATGCCAATAGTAGCCCTCCGTTTGGGGCAAATTAATGTGACAGTTATGGCCAAAACCCAAGTGGCAAAGGATACTGTGATTAAGACATTGAATGTAGAGGCGGATGGAGTGCCACAGTATACCCACTCATCAGTTGTGCTGGATTTGTCTCAGGGGGCGTATCTCATCAAATATCTCGAAACGAATGTGACTGAGAGTCCGATTATACCCTATCGTCAGGAAAGGAGATATGTTTTCGGTTCAAACAGAGCAAAGATATCAGTTGTTGGCGATGTTGTTGGGCCTGCCTTTCCCACTATGCCTATGAACGCCACTTCAATGTTGAGAAAACCTTTCGACTGCGCCGAACAGAATATGTTTAACTTTGCGATTAATATTTACACCCTTTTCTATCTCCGTTTGACGGGTCAGCGCCGCTCCGATCTCGAGAAACAGGCGTTTAAGTACCTTAACATCCAATACCAAAGACAAATGAGTTATAAGAACAGCGACGGATCCTTTCGCGCCTTTCGATGGAATAATAGGCCGAGTGTTTGGATGACAGCCTTCTGCGCACGAATCCTACATAAGGCAACTTTCCAGGAATGGGAGAACTTCTTGTTCATAGACCCGAATATCATCCAGGATGCAGTTGGATGGCTCTTAAAGTTTCAAACACCGGACGGTGCTTTCGTTGAGACGTCTCTTATTCCCCACAACCGACGAATGAATCTGACGTCCAAAATATATGGCGATCACTCAAACCTTCGTAACATTTCATTGACAGCTCACGTCCTCATAACTCTGGCCGAAGTGCGTGATCTTAGAGGTGATGTCGGTGCCAGAGCTGCCACGGCTCGTACTGCAGCCCAAAGATATTTGGAACGTATGCTTCACATAATCATCAATTATGACGACCCCTACGACTTAGCCATCACTTCATATGCCCTGAGTTTAGTTAATTCAGTGGAAACGGACGAAGCCTTCAATTTATTGGATCAAAAGATGCGTGAAGTGAGTGGAATGAGATATTGGGGACGGGAAGCAATACCTCCACCCAAAACACAAATTGAAAACAATCGGCCGTTTTTATTGCCCCGATTGCCCCACAAATATGACTCCTCTAATATTGAGACCACAGCTTATGGACTGTTGGTTCACATCGCAAAACAAGCAGTGATTCAGAAAGAAATCGTTGAATGGCTTAATAATCAGCGTCTATACGACGCCGGGTGGGCCTCCACTCAGGACACAGTGATTGCATTGCAGGCACTCATAGAATATGCGATTCAGTCGCGACTGAGAGATGTGACGGACATAAAGATCACGATTGAGGCGCCGTCTTCTCGAAACTTCTCCAAAACACTGCACATCGGAGAAGAAAATTTATCCCAACTCCAAGAGTTTGATATTCCCAACCCTTTTGGTGCTATTATTGTGAAGGCACAGGGCTCTGGTCTGGCCATCGTTCAATTGGATGTGCAGTACAATGTGGACTGGCCTCACCTTCAAATTCAACCCCCAGTCAGAGCTTTCGATTTAGATGTGACCGCAATTTTCAGCGGACGGAACAGTTCTCACATTACTTTTAGGTCCTGTCAGCGATGGATTAATCTCGAAGAGAGTTCCTCCAGTGGTCTGACAGTACTTGAAGTGACTATCCCTACGGGTTATGTCATTCAACAACAAGAACTCGACTTAATAGTGAAGAGCACTCCTCTCCGCAACTTAGAAGAGGCCCGTTTTTACGACCGAAAAGTGGTCTTCTATTTCGATTACGTGAGTCATTCCCATAGTTATGAACCCTTTGACTGAAGTGTGTCTAACAGTTAGATGCAACGCACACGTGTGTATCGTTTACTGTCCAGCGCTGGTATCCAGTGGCAAACCTTACCCGTTATATACCTGTTAGAGTCTATGATTATTACGCTCCGGGTATGTACTCATTGCTCAACACTTTAATTGATATTTTAATGAATGACTTAATTACACGACAGAGCGGTTCAATGAGACGATGTTTAACACCCAAAACCTGTATTACCTGAGCGTATGTCATGTCTGTGGTTCATATCAATGCCCGTATTGTCCAATATTTAGCGGTTCATTGAATTTGACGCCTAATCTCATCATTGTTTTTATTTTCTCTGCAATTAATGTCATCTCTTTTTATAATTGTTTTAAAACTGTTGTGATTTGAGACTTAAGGAACAAATTTTATATACAATTAGAGAAAGCCTTCCAATCATTGATCTGTAATTAGTTCTCAACATTTGTGTAAAAAGAATCTCATTTTGATATAATTTTTGTTTCAAATGATCTGAATTATGAACTGAACTGACTTTTACTGAATTTAATGTAATATAATTGCGAACATTGGGTGCGGTTTTCACTTCCACTTAATTTTCTTATCAAATGACTGTTTGTTTTTACCACAAATTTTATAGACTTTAATAAAAAGTTTATTTAAATTCGAAGTCTTTTTCTATTCACTGAAAGCCTTCGATGACTGTCCGCAATCAGACTCGCGTTGAATATAATTTTACCACCAATTGATTCAAATGATGAGTTCAACAAAAGACTTCGACCAACACTACAAAAATGTCAATATTCTTGTCAATGACCTGAGATATGGGTTTAGGACTCTTCCTCTCCATCCAAAATTCGACACATTGTCTGTCTCTCGGGGCTCAGAATGAAGATCAGGTGACCCCTGGCCTACAGTTCGGTATTGGAGTCAACTTTGTTTAGCATTTAATTGTAGTCTGTTTTCTCATTTAATTAGTTATTTATAAATATTTTAATTCAGTCTCAAAACAATTATTAAATTGAGTGAAATATGAATATAATTAATGAAAATATTGTTATTTGTATTAAAATTTTTCATTAAATTCATAGTCTTTTGAATAAAATTTCATGTATTTCGATAAATTGCCATGGTTAGGAATGGAAATTTCCATATACTTTTTTTTAAAGTTGATTTTCAGTTGAACTCTACAGACAAAGCCGGTTATTGTCTACTTATGTCATTAATTCTTATCAAACAATGTAAAACATTAAGGGGTTGCACCGTATTAGAACATTGCATAATATCAAGGCTAATTGCATAAATTGAAGGCCAGTTACATAAGTTGAAGGTCAATTACGTAATTTCAATTTTTCATTTTATGGACCATAAATGGAAAAACTCTTCAAGGTCATTTAGAGGTCGTTTAGAGGACGAATAGAGGTCATTTGAAGGATAAAAGGAGAGCCCAGCTGATTGTAACTCGTGTTGGTTGTCACGTATACCTCGACTCAACTTTAACAATTTGATGTTCAAAGTTAAAAATTTTCCAATAAATGATGAATCATTTTAAGGAAAAAGATCATCCAGCTCATTCCAAAGTATAGGGGTTCTGATTCTCACGTACCACTAAACTCAGTTCCAATGGCTTACTATTCAAAGGATGACATTTCCATTGAATAGAAAAAATGATTTATTTGGAGTTTTATTACAAATTCATTAAAAATATTGTCTCAGAAGTGAAAAATATAAATGAAATGATAGAAAATGTTATCACAGATCAGAAAACTTGTTGCCGCAGAAGTTCTTCGTTTCATTAGTAATGACTTCTTTCGATATATCGATCTTAATATGAACCAAATGTAAGACAAATCTATGATAGAATCAGTTCCCTCTTTGATGTCAAGATATTCTTCGGAATGAGTCCACACTCTCTTCGATTTCGAAAGTCATTCAATATATTAACTCTATTCTAAATACTTGAGTGGAACGACTCATTGACTGTCTTGAGTTGACCATCCCTTCAAAACTCCATCAAAATTTGAGCAAATAATGAACTCATTGTGTTCTAGCTTATTTAAATTACACCATTAATTGAAGTATGAGTTTTACCGATGAACAAAATAGCTGTTACTATGGTATCCATAAAATAGTCAAAACAAACATTCGGTAAACTATTTATCAATTCTTTTAGAAAAATGGCTTTTTATACAATATTTTCGCATTCAATTAAAACCTCATATAAAGCGAGACTATTCTCGGAATCAACTCTTTTCTACATTCTGTGCGTTATTTGCAATCTTTTGATACCGTTTGTCATTATTTACAAAAGTGATGGTTTGTGGAGAAAAGTTGAGTTCTATAGAGAACAGCCAGATATCAACTTCAAGCACAACCTCATTCTAATTTTACAAATGAGGAATTCCTTTCCCGGTTTTAAATTCTGGAGTACTTATCCTCATCTGAATCAAGCATTTCGTTTCGATCAGATGAGTGTTCCCTTTATTACAGTAAGTCTCGAGTGTTGTCTCTATTATACAATTGTTTCCATAGAACAGAGAAATTGATTCAAATTCTGACGGAATATATGAGGAACTGAACATCAATTTGAAAGCTCCCATCGATCCCAAGGATGAGGTCATCGGCGCTCAACTCATTCTCTTTTTTGACTTCAAACTTAAGGCAAGCCCTCAATATTCTGTACACTTTTAAAAAATTCTTAATACCTGAGCAAAAGGGAATTCATATCTAAACGATTACAAATTGTCTCAAATTTTAGACTAAAATTGATCTACAAATGGAAAGTCTAATAAATATTGAGTATAATTACCCCAAAGCCGGGAACAAAGTTCGAGTGATGGCAGACATCAAATTCATTCAAAAAGAGTCTCTTATTTATCGTAAGCGTTATATCGATAACGATATAATTGGTTCGCAGGAATTCTTTATCGAAGACATTCTTGCTAATTTCGTGAAAAGGAACTGTAAGGAATGATCTATCTCAAACAAACAAAAATTAACGGTCATTTAATAATTTGTTGCAATACTTTTAGTCTCGACTTCATTGGATTCCAATAGTTATTACAATTGGTATCCAAAAAGAGAAAACTCATCGCATTTCGAAATCGACGCAAACATTGGATATACCGAACAAATGCTGTACTATAGGCCCGGCTTCTGGTATCTCATCAAATGGGCTTTCATTCAATACCTTTCCATTTATTTTATCCTCTATTATATTATTCGGAAAATCCTTTTATTTGTTTTTGAAAATAGACTTTTGAATTGCATTCAAACCAAACCATTGATCACTAAATTTGATTAAATTATAGTTTATTTGATTTCAATGATTAATAAATTTGAGAAAATTTGTATTCATTAGGAAAATAGGAAATTAGTTGAGAGATCAATGTCTTAGCTCTGGAGGAACTCTTCGAGGGCGGCCTCATCTGACTGTTCGGCTTCGATAACAATTTCATCGATAGAAGTGGTTCTTTCAGTTTCTTTTGAATCTTTTCTATCAATCTTTCCGTGAGTTTTATAGCGATTGAGTTCCTCTTCGAAAGCCATTTGAAAGGCTTCCTGTCTTTCCTTCAAATTATTTTGTTGGTGTCTCTCAAACTCTTGAACTCTATTTGTGTGATCGACCGCCAGTTTAACTCTAAACGCTTCTAATTCCCCGCTTTTGATGTCTTTGTATATTTGAATTTTATGGTTTTGATCTAGATGCAATTTGTCGAATTCCACAATTTCTTTGTTATCCTCCAAAGTGGTCAAAATCTGTTCGACTTGTAAACAGTATTTCTTACTTTCGAGTAAATCCTTTTCAATCAAATCAATGGATTCAATGATTTGTGGGAAAGAAGACAATTGAGTCAATAACTCATTCATAGAAACATCTAATTTGTTGGACATCTTATCGGTGTCTGCGATGGCTTTTGCGACCTCTTCGGCCTTTTTGGCATTCATTTCATTCAATTCATGCATTTGTTGCCATTGAGTCTGATATCTGAGAAGGAGATCGGATCCGGCGCTGGTATTCACTTTAGACTTATGAACATTTCTATATAATCCTAATTTACTTCTGACCTCTTCCTTGACCTCAGAACTAATGGCAAGTCCTCTAATACTAAAAGTCATAATTCAATGATAAGCACAACAATTTGGAGTCAGTGGACAATACCTCGAAGTCAAGTCGTTTTGGACGGTTTGGAGCTTTTCTTTCAAATTCTCCAACATTTTAAGGCCTAAAAATTTGGAAAAATCCAGAATTAAGTCTAATATCAAATTTAGATTTTATTCAATAAATAGCAAAATATTTAAATATGTGTTTAAATAATTTTGTGATTATATTAAGTGATTAACAATACATTAAACAAAATTCGTTTTTTTGGCATAATATGGAAGAGCTCTGCAATTATGGCTGAAATTCATTTTTTGTATCAATGTTTGTGTGAATATAAAAATATTCATAAAAAAAAGTTTATGTAAAAAGCTATGAAATCACAAAATGTTTATAAATTTCATTATAAAAATTAAGACAAAATTCACCGAAAATATTGTAAGATTTAAAGAGCTGCCAATCAAAGAGATTGTAATTAATTACAGGGTTTTGTTTCTCTAATCCTAATGTTTAAATAAAATAGCATTTCGTCGAGTGTTTACTCCTTGTCTTTGGGTATAATTTGCAAATGTAGGGAAAGAGTGGGATATCAGCTCATTCTGACCCTATTTAGTCCCAAACCCTTTGTGGGCACGAATTTAATTCAGAATATTCTGAATGGAAGTCAATTCGGGTTAAACTAAATCACAAAATAAGGAACTTTTCAACAAAAGTAATGAACTCTATATAAGAAATTCATTTCTAAATGAGATTCAAATAATAATTAAATGATAAATATTTGTGAATATAAATGAAAACCAAAACCGAGAGAAAACCAAATAAATTATGAGAGAAATCAAAACAATTGATTAATGAAAACAATTAATGAAAATCTATGAAAATGTGTGCAAAATGTGGAATAAATGGACAAAAATGAGAGACAATCAACAAATTGTAAAACAAAACAATTAGACATCAGATTCGGTCGCATTTCTGCTGTTATTTAGAGGATTGTCTTCAAGTAAGTGATTGATTGGATGGACATTGGCTTCAACTCTGACATGAGGTCCGCCGTCTTCTACTCTGTGGTCATAGTTCTCATTAATAGTTCCCACATTTCCGTTGGAGGAATGTCTTCGGACTGTGAGATATGTGAGTGGAATGAGTTTGCCATCGGTTTGGTCATCAGTGGTGTACTGCAGTTTCAGGTCTTCGTGCGGTTCAACGAACACATAAGTGTCAGACTTTCGCTTCCGATTCCAGAGCCGTAAAATCAATTTAATTATGGATAATATGATTGCGGCGAACAATACGGTCATAAAAATAGCAGGGATAATCCATGGTGCAGTTGGGTACGTCGAATAGTTCACCACATCTGATGGGTGGCGGGTCGGACGGGTCTCATCCATTACAAGCGGATCAAATGGCTGACACTTTGACAGACAATTGAATGCAATTCAAGAATTGCGCAAAACTTTAAGAGTTATTGACTTATATTTGAATTATTCATAAAATACTCGTTTTATTGCAAATAAAATGATTTCTCAATATTTGAGTCAATTATTTGCTTTTTGATGAAAATAAGTCTAATTTTTGATTATTTCAATTCATAATTACTTACACTTTCTGTCGATTAAAGGATTGCTTTTTGGTATCGATTTTCAAATATTGATCTCAAAATAAAGTCTCTTAAATGACATCAAAATTGTTTGAATGTCTTAATAATTAAGTGATTCATGAAATAAATATTTGGTTTTCATTTGGTTTTCACTCAATTCATAAAATGAAAACTTTTGTGGCATTCAATTGAAAACCATATTATTATCGCTTATTATTATTCTTACATTAATAATACAGAGTTAGGGCCGAGTCATAGACTTAGCTCTTTGGAGCTATGAATGAATTTGTGGGAAATTTTTGGTTTTAAAAGTCAGTTCACAATAAGTGTTGTGATTCACAGGTATTTAAACACTGAAAACGTGAAGTTTAAAGCATTTTTGAAATAATGATTCACTCATTTTGTGCTCTAATTCTGTCATTATTTTAAACTCAATTCTCGATATTTTCATATTTTATACATTTTAAGCATCTTTTTAACCTTTTCCTCCCACTGTCACGTGTTTTCCGTTCTCAAAATTATATTTATTAAATACTCTTGCTAGATTCTAAAAATATAGCTGTGAATCACAGCCTGTGATTCTCTTATATAATCTATCAACAGATTCTATTGTGAATTGAGCAAGGTCGTCAGCAATTTAAAAGCAATTGATATACTGATTATCTGAGACATTGTGTCTTATCTCAAGGCTCTTCATTTACGCAATGTTTGATACCTTTCCCTAAACTCATAATAATTTCAATTTGTTTTGAATTCTCAATCATTTTAAACACAAATCAAACTTTAATTTCAAACGCGATTTAATGTCATTTACAGTAAAATTGTTTACAAGTTTAGTCTCAAACCCCAATCGAAACCCAATTTTGATCCGAAGATTGTCATCAAAAATGTTTTCGGCGGATGAGGTCTCCCGTTATAGTCGACAAATGCTTTTACCAGAAATCGGCAAAAGTGGACAATTGGCTCTCAAGTCATCATCAGTACTTGTGGTGGGCTGTGGAGGACTTGGATGTCCGGCCAGTCTATATCTAACCGCTGCTGGTGTCGGAAGAATAGGTTTAGTGGACAATGATTTGGTAGAGAAGAGTAACCTTCACCGACAAGTTCTTCACAGCGAATCTCGAATTGGAAGACCGAAAACCGAATCAGCGGTCGAGTCATTAAAAGCTCTCAATTCAAATGTAGTCTTAGAGCCCATTGAATGTCGACTCAACCGAAACAACGCTTCAGACATAATATCCAAATACGATATAATAATCGACGGAACAGATAATCCGATGACAAGATATTTGTTAAGCGATGTCTGTGTTCTCAATAAAAAGCCATTAGTCTCCGGCTCTGCCCTCAGATTTGACGGTCAGCTCACTGTTTATAACTACGATTCAGAGACCCCCTGCTATCGATGTCTATTCCCTACTCCACCCCCGGCTGGAACTGTCACTAATTGCAGTGATGGCGGCGTTTTAGGTGTAATCCCGGGAATCATTGGCCAAATGCAAGCACTCGAGACCATTAAGATAGTGATCGGACGGCGGCCCACATATGCCGGACAAATGCTACTCTTTAATGGATTGGACGGTACCTTCAAAACAGTTAAAATTCGTGGCAAACGTGAGGACTGTGTGAGTTGTGGTCCCAACAAAACCATTGGACCGGAACTTATCGATTACGAAGAGTTTTGTGGCGTTCAGTGCACTCAAAACGCTTCGCTTAAGATTTTATCGCCTGAAGAGAGAATGACTAACAAAGAGTATAAAACACATTATTTGGATGCAAATGAGAAGCATTTATTGATTGATGTCCGCCCCCGACTCCAGGCAGACATCACTAAACTAGAGAATGCGATAAACATTCCTTTAGGAGACTTACAAAATGCAAACGGAATTCAATTAATAGAGGATTTGATTGACAAACAATTCAATAAAAATAAAAACAAAGTAAATGTAATAATGCTCTGCAGAAGAGGTAATGCCTCTCAAAAAGCAGTGAAACTCTTAAAAACTAAAATAAAAAGCGATGATATCGTTATAAAGGATATTATTGGAGGCCTTGAAAAGTGGGCCGAAGAAATTGACCCGACTTTCCCTATGTATTAAACTATGAAATAAAATCAATTCTTATTCACTAAATCGTTGAGTTTTTCTTCCAATTCCCTGACCCGTTGGTTGAGGGCTTCCCTCTCATTGAGTCCTGAGTTGGTGAACGCCGTTGGCTCTAATGGATTGTAGATCTCGTCTTTCGGAGTCTTGTTGAGAGTCAGCGTAAAACTCCTTTTCGAGTACTTTACCGGAGTGTTTGCAGGAGTGGGTGGAGGAGTGTATGCAGGAGTGGGTGCATTGAATGGACGTCCTTTCAATTCGTAGCCCTCCGACTTCAATAACAAAGATTTGATGAGTTTGTTGTTTCCGTGTCCGCAGTTTTTGGCATATTTGTAGGCATCGGTTCCAGATATGTCTTTCAAATTCTTGTCTGCCTTTCCGTGATTTATGAGGACATCCAAACATCGAGTGTGACCATTACTTGCAGCCAACATAAGAGCAGTGCGCCCCTGCCAGTCCTTATGGTCAACATCACAGCCATAACGGATCAGAAGCCTAATTACATTGAAGTGGCCATAGTTTGCCGCATACATGACTGGTGTCCACCCGGAAGAGTTCACTTTATTCACATTTCTGCAAAACACAATCAAATAATTTAAGCAATTAATTAAAGATAATTGAACTTACTCCAAATTATTTTTGAGAATATCGTCCACAGCAGTGAAAGCCCCTAAACTGGTGGCCGACACTAAATCCATTGGTTCCGAGGTTTGAGTTGTGTTTCTCCACATTTTATAATTACAATAAACTTAAAAATCGATATTTAAAACAAAAATATATTAAAAACTATAAAAATTAAAAATTACTAAAATATTGGATCAATGAATGAATCAAAAATGAGACTAAAAGCAAATGAGATGACAGACAGAAGTCGGAGGCCTTAACACAACTTTATTAATCAAATGTCGTCTTCATTCTGTTCAATGAGAAACTCTTTTATATCACTTTTATCTACTTTTTTGAACAAAAGTTTTGGAAATTTATCATTAGTTCGAAGCATTTCATTGGCTATGATGTGACAACTATAGCACAGGTCAGTTGACCCACAGTTTGCAGATTCATTGAGTGATTCGTAATCATAGTTCGGATTATTGGACATCTGTTGAGTCAAACGCAATGCTTCAAAGGCTGAACACTTTGGCCGCTCTCTTGTGTCGATTGAACTCTAATTAAGTAATCATTGATTTAAAAGTTGAGTCAAATGTAGAGGAAATTGCCTTACATTACAAACAATGCATTTCTCATCACTTTTGTCACCAAAAGCCTCCAATTTATTACTAGTTTTGAAAATCGTGTAAACAGTTGACGGAAACTCTGTTTGCAATCCATTCACAAATGATTCAGTCATTCGTTGAATACTTGATTTAAGTCCAGTGTTTGTGACCAATGTTTTAGTGATAATGAACTCAAGTTTCCTCATAACCGCATAAAATGTGGTCTCTTTTGCTGTCAATTCTCGCATTGGTCTCAATATTGAGACTTCATTTCGATCGTCAATAAAACCCTTGAAATTCAATTAAAGTTTAGATTAAGTTATGTCTTAACAATAAGTTAATACCGATTCTGATGGCAATTGAATGCCTTTACCAATAGATATATCACTTAATAAATTGATGGACAGATTGGAGGCATTGTTCCCGAAGAAGATTTTATCGAATTTCTCATTCTTCGCGATATCACAAATCAATCGATTACTAAATTATTAAAATTTAATAAAATTTGTGAAAAAACTAAATCTTCGTTCAAATACCGCATTCTTTTTAGGAATTCCTGTTTTGAAGTCAAAGACTTTATACTCGAAAACGATTCGATGAAATCATTTGGACAGTCGACTGGAGTTTGATTATCAGAAGAGTCACTAATATTTTGGTAAAACTTGTCATCAGTTCGTCGATAAGACATTTGAATGGATGACACGAAACAATTCCATCCGGTTTTTAGCATAAGATTCGTTATATTCTTAAGAACTGATTCTTTGTCTTCAAATGATTCCTCTCTTATATTACTTTCTATTTTATAGCAAAACTGAGTTAAACTGGAAATGAAAGAAACAATTAAAGATACCGTCGATATATACAATGGACGGAATGAATCGCAATCTCTTGTGTTGTACTTCATTGAGACCATCCATAATCATATCAATCATTACCGAAGAGTTAACTCCACCGGAAAAGGCCACCAAAATCCGATCCCCAGTTCTAATGGCCTTTGACTTACCGATCGTCGACCGAAACTTATGGAAACAGTACTCATACAGACATTGGCGACAAAAGACATCTTTTCGTTGCAATAAAACAAATCCATTGTTTTGATCACATTTTTTGCATTTAATTAAACCGTTTTCACTGTTTGTCACAAACAAAACATTAGGTTTTAATCAATTGTTTTCAATACAAACCATTTTAATCTCTGCAGAAACTTCTCATAAATGTTATCCCTTTTCGGATAATTGTCTGAATTGTCGCACATTTTAAACTAAATTTAATAAAATAAAAATTGAAAATAAGTTTTATTCAAATGTTTACAGACATGTGTTCAACACGTGATCTCCAATCATATGTTTGTTTGGGTTTTAAATTCAAATCCCAGTAAACCATAAATATTTGCATTTATTCTTAAAATATTGTGAATATTAAATGTGATAATAAAGAGTAAAATACAGTAAAACTGATAATTAAAATGTTTTGTGGATAAAAAGTAAATATCTATTGATATAAATGCTATAAAATCACTGCAAATTCATCAGAAGTTTTTCATATTCTTCATCAGAGTAGGGTTTGGCCGAATCCTTGTCCCAGACCCGAGTGTTGGCCAGAGCTGTGGACATATAGTTAGCCCATTCGACACAATTGGCTTTGTTTTCACCACTGATTAACAATCTGTCGATTGAGTGAAAGTTAGTGACATTTCATTCATTATATTTAGTTATGACTCACTTTATGGGACGACTTCGAGGAAGGGAACCGCCTTTAGAGAAGATATTCTTTGAACCGTTACTGTTGTCCACTAAAATCATTGCGATTGTGTTCCGACGGGTGTTATGTCTTAAATGCGTTGGAAGTAATGAGATCTTAGGGTTAACACACTTTTTAAGATCAATGACCGCCAGCGACGGTTTGGTGGCATAATCTTCTGGGAATCTCCAAAACGCTAAACTAGTCCCTGAAAAGACAGTCCAACGCATATTCCAAAAGCCTGAGTTATCGCGCACATCAAAAAATCCCTCCTTATAGTAGGGGTGACGAACAGTTAGATTTGACTTCACTTTTAGAGTGCCTTCGAGTGAAGAATTGAATTCAAAGTTCTCTAATCGGAAGCAATTCTTATCATAATTCTTGAGATTTATATTCACGGATCCGATTAATCGAAAGCTTGTGCTCATCACAGCGTTGGGACCGCCCGGACTTCTCACAGTCGGTGACTTCATTGTCGACTTATTCTTCTTCGGTGTTCTCTTTATGTGATACTTCACTTCGTGTGACATCACTTGTTTGGTTGTAATCAAGTCATATATGTGAACAGCCATTTGGAAATCGGCCGAAACCTCTGACAGATCCCGGAATCCAAAATCAAAATTTAAAGAACCGTTTGTTATGTTCTCTTCAGTGTTCAACAGATTTGTTGGCAAAACGTTTGCGCCGGTGTTTACCAAACAAATTATATTATGGATTTGAGTCACTAAAACACAACTCAATTACATTCAATATAGAGAAGTGGTTGTCATACCTGTCCCTCTAGCGCGGGCCACATTGAATTCTCCTTTGATGGGTAACTGGAAGTCTGAAAGCGTTAGTATTCCTTTGGATGACTCCGGCTCTGGATTTGTGTCATTCAGTTTCACTTTCAATCTCTGAATTTCGTTGAGAAATGCCATTCGTTTTTGTCCTAAAATACAGAGAAATCACAAATTATTTTAGAAAATATTTTATTGGTTTCAAAACAGACCGGAAATTAGGAGTACTTTCTCTGCCTCTACGCGCTCTGTGGAGCCCTTGAACTCATCCCTTTCCAGACAGAGATTGAGTGCTTGACTGACCTGACCCGCAATTCTGTTGTTATTCTCCACCTTTTCCTTATACTCATCGATCTTCTCTTGAATTTTATGATTCCTTTCAACCAAATCAATGTTATTCATAGTTTGGCTGACATTCTCTTCGAAGGGCTGAGTCTTCTCAATGGCGTTCTGTTGCGAAGACTGTTCTCTTCGGTAAAAGCTAATAGTCCTCAAAGGAGTTGTATTCGTTTCAGCCATTGGTTGGTAAATCCGCGGAGGCTTTTCTGGAGGATCTGTCTCTAAATCGTATGTCTGAGCGCACAGATCGTTAGGCTCTGCAAACAATTGTGGATATAATCGGTTTTTGGTCGGACTCTCGCTTTCAATATTCAGTTTCTTATCGATTATAAGCTTAGAATCACTTTTATAAGAATCTAAGCCATTGTTTAAGTTCTCGTCAATGGATTCGTTGGATTCATCAATGGATTGATTGAATTCTTTAATGGATTCGTTTAAGTCTTGAACCGATTCGTTGAAGTGTTTAATGGATTCGTTGGAGTCTTCTAACTGTCCGTTAGATATGTTCTCAATTGAATCAAAGGCCTCACAAACGGTCTGATGTGCCGTTTCGTCGTCAACCGATTCATAACTCTTATCATTGTTGATATGATTGTTCTCTTTGTCTTCTTTTGCATTCTTATATTTCTTGCATTCGTGGACCTCTTCGTCCTTCACTTCTTGTTCTCGTATATCGTATTCAAATTGTTTAACTCTTTGACTCACTTTTAATGTCTCATTCGGTGATTCACTTCGTTTGAAGGGACGCTTCAATAATTGGATCTCTTTTTGTCTGTTTTCGAGTTCTTTCTTATATGCGTTTGCAGTCGTGGTCTCCGAGGAAAACAACTTTTCTGAGATTAACTGTTGTCTCATCAATATATTGCTTTTGATATTACTCTTCGGCCGACTAACCACTGGTCCACTCAAAGGATTCTTGGATTCAATAGTTGACACTTTAGCCAATATTTTCGGCGATGCTCTTGTGGTCAACACTTTGGCCGAATTTTCGAGCGATACTCTAGTAGTCGATAGTTTGGCCGACTTTTCGGGCGTAGCTCTAGTAGTCGACACTTCGGGCGACTTTCTAGTGGTCGACAATTTGAGCGGCTTTTCAGGCAATCCTTTAGTGGTCGATAGTTTGGCTAACTTTTCGGGCGAAGCTCTAGTGGTCGACAGTTTGAACGCCTTTTCAGGCGATATTCTAGTGGTCGACACTTCGGGCGACTTTCTAGTGGTCGACATTTTGAATGCCTTTTCAGGCGATACTCTAGTGGTCGACATTTCGGGCGACTTTCTAGTAGTCGACAGCTTAAGCGTCTTTTCAGGCGATCCTCTAGTGATCGATAGTTTGGCCGACTTTTCAGGCGAGACTCGAGTGGTCGACAGTTTAAGTGGCTTTTCAGGCGATCCTCTAGTGATCGACACTTTGGTTGACATTTCGGGCGACAGTCTAGTGTCCAATACTTTGGTCGTCAATTTGAACGACTCTTCGGGCGAAACATTAGTCCACGCTTTGGCTGATATTCTTTGGCCAATAGCTTTCGGTGTGAATCGGTTCCCGTTTAACAATCTCTGTCTCTCTTCAGTTCTTTTGATGATATTCTGCAAAAATGGATTCAATTATAAGTAAAGGGTATAAACAGTGGTAATAATGAGTGCAAACCTCAGTGAAAGAGTCGAGCTCTTCATAATCACTCATTTTTAACACAAATTTTATCTAAAATTGATTTCAATTAAAAAAGCGGACGAAAAGTGAAAGCAATGCAAAGATGTGTTGTTTTGAGACACAAATTGTAGTTTCAGTTCAAAAGTGATGACAAAACGGTTTGAATGGAAAGTCTCGACTCTGATTGGCTCAGCGTTTAAAAGTGTCGGTCCTTTCATCCAATCATTACGACGACAGTTGTATTAAATTATTCAGTCTTTCAATACTTATGTCAAAACTTGATTCAAAACTTTTTAAATAAAAGTTATTCACATTTGAAAATAATGGGATAAAAAGAAGAAATGAGTGTCAAAAATACTCATTAATAAACTGGCAACTTTGCACATCACTTTCATTTGACCTCACCCTTATCTTAGTCTTTTCAAATATTTGGTGTCACTAGCTAATTTTTGAAACTATGAGAGTTAACTATCAAACAATAGAGAAAACAAATAGATAGTAATTTTCAAACATTAACTTTTTTGTATCTAGGTATTTATGTATTGATTGCATCTAATTCTATGATTCATCAAAATGTGGCTCAAATTCTTAGCTTTTTTTAATATTTAGAGAAATAATACCTAATCTTATTTTCAAATGTTATGAATTTTTGATTCAACTCTTTGAGTGAGTTTTCATTCATCTAATAGTAAATTAGTATTTTGTGTAAACATTTTTTATGAATGAAATAATTTGTAAACAAAAGTGAATGAATTTAAACTTTTGATGTCTCAAATAGGATGATCTCTCCTGGGCTATACCATAGCCTGACCTCGGGTGCATTGGCGGCCAGTGCCACACTCTTCGGCAAACTAGCGATGTCTCCGTCCATTTGTAACCGTTTCATGAATTTTGATGAAGAGTTGTATTCATGGCATTCATTGGACACCAATTCAATCGTATGTCTCTCCCATTGAAGTGAATAAACAAATAATTTTGTCTAAACTAACGGACAGATTGTGAACTCATATCGAGTATTAATGTTTGCATTAATGGTAATCATAAACGCCTTAATGTGGACTCAATTCACGAAAGCTCTCAATCGTTACACCAATTCATTGCACGTAATAGTAGTGAACACTTCCACCAACTTCTTCGTCACTGTAATTATCATTTTACTAAACCACTGATTCATACCATTATCCAATTATTGTCAACTTAATTAGGTGCTAGATCAATAATTAATAATTATTTGTCTTAAAGTAATCGCAATTCTCTTATTTACAAATAATTATCACTGATTTGAAGGAATTTAATTATCAGAGATGTTATTGATTGCAATTTATTTCCCTATTTTAAGGCAATTTTTGGTAAATTGTTTTTAAATGAGAAATTATCATCGATTTGGTGGTTCGGTTCCATCCTTATAGTGATCGGCCTCTTCCTTATGAAGACTTCTAAGTCTAGTCAACAAATTGAAGACAAAAATAAATAAAACTATTGTTTAACTAAAGTATTGATTAAATTTTAAATTAATAAACAAGTTTTTACAGTTTATCGATAATGAAATAAATTTAAATGAACTTGGAACTAATTTTTGAATTTGTGAGGGTTGGCCACAATCTCCTCTTCAAAAAAATATTACTTAATTAAATATTAGATAACATCAGTTATAAATACCTTTAAAAATTGAATATACCGTATCCTCTGGGTTATAATTGCATGCAATTGTAAATTAATTCCTGGTTAGGGGTGCAATTATATCTAGATATAATTGCAGTAAACTTTGAGCACATTTTCCCCAAACTGATGACGAGTCAGATGTCGAGGAATCTGAAGAAGTAATCGTTCCAATCGATGAATTTGACTCTTTAGCAATGACTGATTAAATCAGGGGTAGCCCTAAGGGGGAGGGTAAACGCGGATACCCCCTGAGGTTTGAGATTTTGGCAAAAACACCCTCTGAGTTTGTAGCTTGGGAACCCCCCCTTCCTACCTCCGAGCGAAGCGATGCGGCAATTTTTTGGGCGTTTTTGGCTGAAAATCTTGGATTTTTCCCATAAAATTACGTTTTTCCCGCAAAAAATAGGCTTCTTTGAAAAATTTTAGTATTTTTTCCCAAAATCTTGAAAAATATAATACAAAACCGATGAGCTTTTGGTACCCCAATAACAACTATTTTTAAAGCATTTTAAACGTATTTGAAAAAACCCCTAAGCATCCCCTGAGGTTTGATCCAAAAAAATCCACCATTTTACCCCCTTACTCCCTGAACATCGAGTTGGATGGCTACCCCTGGATTAAATGTGTTTTAAATTTGTATTGATATCGACTCACAATAAAATCTGTTTTATTTGAAAAATATGTGCAATTATATCTAAATTTTTGATCAATGGTGCAATTATATCTAGATATAGTTGCATAGGTTCTTGCAAAACTCATTTTAGCTTAAATTTACTTATTATTGTATGCAATTATACCCCAGAGGATACGGTATTCATTATCTCTAAGCTTATGATTGGAATAACTATTGAATCAATTACTCGATTCACACACTTTTATGCACTTATTTAGAGAATAAATCGATAAAAATATTAATAAAACAAATCATTTGATATTGAATTCAATACAATATTATTCAAAAGTAATTCTAAATAACTTTAAAGCAGAGGCTAAAGAAGGTTTGGTGGTTGAGTGTTGGTAGACCTCCCCCTAGATTTTGTCCCAAAATTTAACATTTTCAATATAGATATTTTGGACCAAGATTATGGCCTAAGATATGGTTATTAGTCAAAATAAATAACCATTTTAAATTAATTTTACCATGATGAACATACTAAACAATTTCTAGTACTCTCCTAAGCGGTCCATTCTTTCTTTCTAGGTAAGTGATATTATAATCTTGACCAGAGCTATCAAGTTATTACCTTGGATTTGGTAGACTTAATGCACTACATTAGAGTAAACCGAGTAATCCTTTTCAAGGATTGTTATGTAATAAGGGATTAGTTTATGTATCAAATCTAATACCTTAAGAACAGTTCAAAAATAATTAGGTCTATAGTATGAATGGCCAGGGCAAAATTTTGGCTATTCTCCTCATCTGTCGCAGAGGGAAATTTAACATTAGTCTGTGGAC
>JAQIWF010000046.1:0-36146 GCA_034694965.1 Ceratozetes gracilis
GCTTGTCCATAGACGTAATGTTAAGATTTTCAAAACCTCAGGGGGGGTATATGGGAAAATCTCAAACCTCAGGGGGGGTAATCCGGCAAAAACCCCCCCTATGGCTAACCCTGCTTGTAAGCAGCGTCGAGCCTGCTTGTAAACAGCCGTTAGTACTTGGGAGGGAAACCACCTGGCAATACCCCTGTCGTAGACTTTTTATTCAATTCTTTTATTTTTACATTAATTCATTCATTAAATAAATAATAAATTAATGTTAAAACAAAATTTGATGGAATTTAAGGAAACAATTTATTTAATTCTCATATGATTTGTTAAAATTTATAAGAATGAAAGGTATTATTAATTTTGACTTCTTATGAATACAAATGGAGGCCTATTGTAAGTCCATTCAATTACACGAAAGTTGTGCTAAGAATCTAATTCTTATCTAACATCAAAAGGACGGCAGAACTCAAACAATAGCCAAAATGAGTTAATGTTTAGCTGAAGGCGAGTATTAAACGCAACCAAAATTGAATCGAAGCCTAATTTTATCAAAAATTTCTTCAATTTTTAAATTAAGTGATTATAAGTTTGTTTCAAATGAATGGAAAATATTTAATTTAAAAGTTATTTGCGTATAGGAAGTGAAAGACATTAAAAATTTAGCAAGAAGATTAAATATGAATAATTAACAAGCACAGACCATCAAATCATGTGGTGGTCGTGACTTGAGTCAAATAAATCCATTAAAGCATTTATAGTAGAAAATTGAAAACTACTTTATATCTAATTAAAGGCATTTAAATAAATGCAAATTAGGAAAATGTAGCTGCTTAAAAATAGTATCAACTACCTCACTCTATTATTAAGCATAATCGCAATTTTAATAATTCAGAGCACATCCACTAATTTATTTAAAATGAATGCTCAGAAGAAAGTGAGTCTATAATGGATTTGCTTAGAATTTGCAAATCATATCAAAATACTTGAGAGATATTTAAACATTCATTCATTTGTGACAAACAAATGAATCACTTTTTGACACTTCTTGTGAGTCAACCTCTCTTTGGACTTCCGATTAAAAAATATTACTTTTAATTATAATTTCGTTTATTATTAATTCTAAGAAATAAAATGAAAATATTTTTATTTAAAACGTGGGAATTGAGAGATAAGTGGTATTCACGTAATATAGAGATATTCATTAAAATTGTTTATTTTATTTTTTACTATTAATAAGTTTTGTTGTATTCATGAAATTCTTGAGGTTTTATCTAGTTCTTTTTTAAGCGATCATTATCTTAATAGAATTTCTATGTTTTATTCATGAATTATATAACCTAGTACATTAGATTGTACTGAATTCTCTTGTAGTGAAAGTTATTTGGAATTTTCACTACGAAGTCATTTCATTAGAAACTATTGTCGGGAATACTATTATTTTCAAATCAAATGGAGATTCAATGCGAAGATATTCATAAGAAATGAAATTGAAGTTTAAAGTGGGAAATAAGGCAGTGCTCGACTGTCTCTCTATTTTGATTGTCTACCCCTCAATGGTAGAGCCGCACAAATATGAAGACTAGTGCTAAGAGTTTGAATGAAAATAATTTTCTTTCAATTTTGCATTCGAGAGGTTTTACTTCGTTTTAAACACCAGACAATCAAATGATTGCTGAGTCGATAGCGAAGTGGAGTTTCACTTCAAAAACGGCTATATTTTGCCTCTGCGTCAGAGTCGGACTCAGTTTGAGATTAACAGAAAGTTTCGACAAAATAACCTTCTATTCAATGTCTATCCAAAGTTTGAGACTGTTTTATGAGTTTCACTGGAAGTGAAGATAAGTTAAGAGCACAGAGTCTTCGCACTGATATATGTGGTGCTCTCGATATGAGTAAGCATTAATTGAATTCAACAGATTATATAAAGTGAGTTACCATACAATTACTCTAATTGTTTTTGACCTCAAACTAAGCAATTATTTGCAATAATTATCTTATTTAATCTGATGCCGATCCCTATGTTTGCCGTATAAACCAACGTTTCATAAGTTGTAGGTCTTATGGTATATAAAAGTCGACGCTTTCACTCTTCTCAACACTTTTGATCAAAGCCTCTGAAGTTCACTCCTATTTCAGTACAACTTATATTTGATTCAAACAAGTCTTTCCTCATATTAATTGTTTTTATTCACTGCATTTGAAGAGTAAGCAAAATGTCGATGACTCCCGAAGAAAAGACTATTATCAGGACCACATGGGACCTGGTCAAAAAGGATGTAAAAGGCAATGGAATCGCTCTGTTTCTTAGGTATTATATCTCCAATTCTTTAAAAATATTCCCTCATTTGAGTAGTGAGACGTCAATTACTAATCTGACGCTTCTTATATCATAAATATTTTTTTAACTCAAAGTGTTTTTATTAAGTTTTAAGTGATTTCAAGGATAGGCTTTCAGTTAATATTAAGAAATGGATTTCAGTCATCAAATTATTTATCTCTTCAATACTCCTTTTATAAAGAATTTCAAATATTTCAAAAATTAAAATCTCAAATCATATTTCTTTTTAGAGTTAGAATATATTGACCAAGCATAAATGATACGCCATAATAAGTATACACTCTTTGCATTTAATTGTTTTTGTAACCAATTATTCCTCTCAAAACAAACTTCGTTTAAAACTAATTAATATATTTTGAAAAATGAATGCATTCATTGTGTCTAAAATTGTAATTAAAAATGAAGTTATAGTGAGTTATGAAAACAATGTGAAAGTAAATGAATTAACACAACAGTTGTGTTTAGTTCACAAAATTGAAGGAACGACTGCTGTAAATATGGTTTAATTGTATTACACTTCTGCCAGAATTCTCAATATTACACTAAATTGGACACAATGTTCAAGAATTATGATAATTTGAAAGCACTTTATATAATATTTGTTAGATTAAGTCATCAATTGGTCTATTGTTCGTCATGTTTAGAAAGTGGAGATATTTTGAAGATTAAATACAACCTTGGTACATTCCTTATCAGTAGTCACTTGATTATACTACTAACTCAATCAATATTAAAATTTACGAAATGAATGTTTTTTTATCAATGGTATCATTTATAAATTGTGATAAACATATTTGATTTAAAATCTCTTCATTTCAATGTCAGTTTAAATTGCATTTCACTCTTTTGATAGATTTTGACAGCATTTGAATAATATTTTTCAAAGCAATTTTGATATTCTGTTGAATTGCAGGTTATTTCAAATTAATCAATTGTATTGACATTAGTTTGAATAATATTTTTTACAAATATTTTATCAATAGATTATATAAAAAGTTTGTTTTATCAATGAAAGCATCCGTTTTATAAAAACAGATCCATTCAGAGAAATGAAGATAAGAGTAGATAAGTTGATAGGAATGACAAGAATATTTCAAAATGAAACGCTTTAATTCATTTGATTGATAATTAACAGGTTTTTCAAGGAAAATCCTTCATATCAGCAGCAATTTAAATCATTCAAAGATGTGCCATACGCCGAATTGGCCGAAAATAAGAAGGTGCTTGCTCACGCCTCTAATGTGATGTATGCCCTCACAATGCTTGTGGACAATATTGAGGACACAGAGGTGTTGGTGGAGATGTTGGAGAAACTGGCCATAAATCACAGGCGCCGTAAAATCACAATCGAAATGTTTGAAAACCTGAAAATCACTTTATTTGGAGTCTTGAAGGAAAAACTGGGACCTGAACTCCTCAATGATGCGGCCGTCTGTGCCTGGGATAAGACATATGGCGTTATTCTCTCTGTCATTAGACCCGGATTAGAAGCTTCAGGGGATGACTAAAGGGAATACATTTTCGCTTTTTTACATTCAGATAATCCTCAATAAACTTCTGATTTTTATTGATTTGTTTACAACAAACATAAAACTCAATATTAACTAAAATATTCATTTCATCTAAATTTTGAGAGAATTGATGAAAAATATTGATATAAATGTAAACATTATTTTATTGAGCATTCAATTGAATTCGTTAAAATATATCTAGTTCAATTCTGATAGAAAATTTACATTTCAATCACTTATATTTGTATACCTGTCTCACAAGATTGGCATTTGGAGCAAAAGAATGTGCTTTAGTTTTAAATGTAACTCACGTTAAGCTCACGTTTAGATTCTGGTATTGTATGGCTATTGTGTCGATCATAGGATTGTCAAACATATAACGAATGTAAAAATGTAATACTATTTCATATCAATTCTCCGCATTATTTGGCTTTTTTTGTTGGAATTTAAGTGAAAAATTAAATTCATTTTTTATATCATTTATAATACAATTATAGCAATGGATTGGAAATTGAATATAAGAGTTGATGTAAAGGTATTTGAGTACAAATTGAATAAAATTTAATGCTTTTTATGTGAATTCGATACTCAAATGGATTTATTTGATGTCTACCACTATATCTCTTCTAATCATTCGATTACAAGGAGTGGTGTTTACAGAGTTCACTCAAAACAAACTTCTCTCTTGTGATTAGTGACAAGCTCATTTCCAATTATTAATTCAATTTTAATAGAAATTTCTATGTATTATTTAGGTAAACTTGCCCAGATTCAGTAGTAGATGTACTAATGTTGCTTTACAGCAGGGATGAGAAGGGGGGGGGGGATAGCCAAAATTACCTCTGTCGTCGAGCGAATATTTAACATTACATCTATGAACAGATCTGTAGGATCTGTGAGGAAAATTTGTAACAATTAGGTCTGTAGAGAAATTTTTGTATCAGGATGGGAAACTATCCCCTTGTCATCAGAGAGCTTGCTAATCCCTGCTTTACAGAAAAATTAAAAATCTATAAATAAGAAATCCGATATACCTATCGTTTGGAAAACATACTCTAGGATTCTGTGACTTAAAATATACAATTTAATACACATTAAAGACTAACAAGGATATGCTACAAATGGAATTTTAGTCATTTCGAGGTTTGGAAACACAGTTCTCATAATTTTTGTTATTTTAATGTAGTAAATCTATAAATAAGTTCTTGGTAACTATAAGAATAAATATTTTACAGTTAGCGAGAATTGTACACAATTTTCATAAGATTCCATAACTTGTTCTCAACTTCATATGAATTCAAACGGAAGAATCTGTGGAAGCAATTAACTAAATAAATAATTACTAGATATGAATCCTAGAGATAAGAATGCAGAAGTCAAAGTTCACAAATAGTGATTGTTTTCATAATTGTACACAAATTAGAAATTTTTATCGTTTTTTTATTACTTAAAAACTTACTCTCATTTCTTTCCTTAAATTGGGCGACAAATCAATTCTGTGGATACAAATGCTTTGAAAACAATGAAAATAGTCATACATTTTAGTACTTTTTAAGAGTAAATAAGAGAGAAATGAGAATATAATAGAGACTTAAAAGAGTTTGAAAGTGAGGACAGATATACAGCACTTCACTCAATGCACTTGAATTTGGGTTAAATTATCGTCATTTGGATCACTATTTTGAAAGACAGTCTGACTCTGACTCGAGTCGAGTCTAAACTCTGTTTACACAACAATTACAAAATCAATGACTTGAATGATATTGACTTAAGTATTGATAATATCGTTGCAATCGTTAACCAATTTGTCAGACAATAATTGGTTGTAACCTCTGGTCAATAATCTCTTCGACAGTGATCTTAAGGTCAAATCAGTATTTTAATACCGAATTGGGATTTTCGACATTATTTTATATCGAAATCTTTAAATTGAATCAAAATATCCGTTAAAATGAGTTCAAATACACAACGAGTTTGGAAAGTAAGTGGTTTTGCCATTCATTTGACATCCATTTGTGTTAATTGTCTTTCATTGAAACCACAGGTAATTAAACCTCATTTACCGCTCATTAAATTCAAAAAAGGAGGAAATGTCAGAACAAATGGTATTTCCGTTTATTATCTTATAATTTGTTTCAATATTTTTGACTCAATTTTATCGAAAATCGATATTCGGTTTCAAATAATTTGATTTAAATTTGAAAAATGATTTTAAGAATTAATGATTAAAACTGTTTAACAAATGGCTAAACAGTTGGTATGATTTCGTCAGATGTGGTGAACACGTCTTCCACCCCTTCTGGTCCGCCGATAGGGTCCACTCCTCGCGGGTCTGGTATTGACGAAGAATTGATGCCAAAACGATATCAACGAAAACCAATTACTGATCTCGAAATGGAAATAATTGAAGTAATTCTTTGACTTTCAGTGAATTTAATGATTATAAATAAATAAAATTTTGTCACAACAGAGAGGAGGAGCGCTCTGACCAAAGGATCGGTTGTATAAAAATATATTTTAGCGCCAATAATGTCTTAAAGAGATATAAAATATTTAAAAAAAAACTCTAAACTTATTGTAGATATTAATAAAGAAATAATTGATTTCATATAATGAGTGTATAATTGATTTAAAATAAATAATTTGATCCAATATTATGGTTGAGAGGACTAAACGGTGAGAGTACTGGCGGCAGGTATTTGAAAACCTCGCGCCACTTGGATCGGATGCGTCGCGAATATTACAATCGGCAGATCCCAGATCATAGTCTGTACATTGAGAAGAGCGGGTGACTGTTCCATAACTCCCTGCGAGTCCTCTGAAACTGTGTTTTTCATATCTTCCTCTTTACTCGTAACGAATTCAAAGTGAAGTTTCCACGAAAGGGATACTGAATTACAAATGCATTTCAATTATTGATTTAATTGTTTGTCTTTCAGTGGTTTAATACTTAAGTCACTGTTGAAAGTAGGCGTTACCGTCAACGGCACCGACAGAATCATTTGCGAGTGATTCATATGCAGACATAAGTCGTGGTATTTGCCATAACTCGTCGTTTGTGTGAATGAAGACGACTTCACTTCTTTGACACGATATTCCTCTTCAACCACTTCATCGCTTTGAAGAGTTACTGAAAACTATTCAAAAGATAAGTCATTTTAAATCTGGATTTATATCCATATGGATGTCGGACCTGAACGCAGGGAACGGTAGCTTCAGTGAAGTTAAAGATGCCAACAATGTCTTCACCTAATTTGTAGGTAGACTTTAATATACAGAATTTGGCCACTTTTCCGAACTGATTGGTTATGACATAACTCTGTGGACAACGTCTAGCAGTCAAACAGTCGAGTCTATGCAGCGATAGGTCTAAAACCGTTTCATTTGAGTCAAACGGACTGTAATTTGACGACTGATTGCTTACAACCGAATCCTTACGTTTCGGGCCTTCAAAGCAATCAATGGGTTCGCCATTGGATTCACTTTCGTTGGGATTCTTGTGATTCGTTTCGATTGAATTGGGAATTGAATTAATGTTTTGGTTGGGAATCGAAAGAATACGAATAGGAATTCGTAACAATTGAATGATTGAATTAATTCTTTGGGTCCCAATCGACAGCTTATAATTGTATTTCACTTTAAGCCCATTATAAGAGGGCGGAACCCAATCAGGAATTGTCTCGTAATATACAAATGATTTGCTTTCGTTCGGCTGAAGATTCAAATCACAGAACAAAATCTTTGGATTCGATGCAAATAAGACCCGTCCCTTCTCTCCCTTCAGTCCAAGACATGGATTGAATGACGTGTCCGTTGAGGTCATCACTGCGGAGGACTGACTCTCGTTATATAAGACTCGGGTCTCATCGATAGTGCAATAACAGTGGATCTGAACCCCTGCCCAACACAGGATCTCCACTTCACTGTCAATCGACAAAACAATTAAAGTGATTCCCATTCATCACATAATTATCATATTTACCCCTCCTTTGAGTGATTAGTCTTATTATTGACATCATTATTGCAATTATTATGAACTGGAAATGAATTGACATTTTTGAAAGTAACCACACATTTGAGTGTCTCAGCCGTGAAATAGACGGGTCCTCGACTTAATCGGGCGCTTATTTCAATCATTTTAAAAATGAAACTAGTATAAATCAGTATAAATCAGTTGATTTAACCATTAAATTAGTGCTAAACTAAACAATTATATAACGATTGAAATATTGTGAAAAAGTGATGATTTGTTTATGATTTTGATGTCAACAGTCGTACGCATGTCTTCACATTAATAAAGCCTTCAATTGAAACCCCCGCTAAAAATATACCTTTAATTTGACCATAAATGAGATTTTATGGTCAAATTCATTAGTTATTATCCCTTGATTTTGAAGTCAATATTATTGAGTCTGAATTTAAGTCTCATATTGAATGTCAGATGAAATATAAGTTAAGGTTTAATGAGAAGAGTTGTCAACTGTTGACACCTTTTGATGCCATCATTTATTTTCATTGAAATATCAAACAATCGTTGTTTCGGCGATTGATTAACAGCTGATTAAAAGTGCTTTCATTGCAGACATTGTTTTCATTAATTGTTTCAATCAATCGATTGTTTTCTCTTCAATTCATTTAATTGTTTTGCTGTCAAAACATTTGTTCACTCATTTGATGACTCAATCAATTAAATCAGATACTAATCAATAAGTTTAAGACAATTGAATATTGTTTGTGGTAAACTGGAGGAATGGATGAAGACATTAAGTGTCCGCATTGCGGAACCACTAAATACAGAAACCCTTCATTGAAACTATTAGTGAATGTTTGCGGTCACGGCTTATGTGAGAATTGTGTGGAACAGCTCTTTCTAAAGGGTTCCGGTCATTGTCCTCAATGTAATGTTGGCCTCAGAAGACATAACTTTCGGTTACAACTATTCGACAATCATTTGGTCGAAAAAGAAATAGATATCAGAAAAAGAGTTCTCAAAGATTACAATAAGAAAGAAGAAGATTTCAATTCTCTCAATGAATACAATGACTATTTGGAACAAATTGAAACAATTGTCTTCAATTTGGCCAATGATGTCGATATTAAGGCCACCAATGAGATGATTGACTCATATAAGAAAGAAAACGCAAAACAAATCATCAAAAATAGAGGAAAACTAAGTAAAGACGAAGAGTTTATCGAAGAAATGCTCGAAAGAGAAAAACAGGAATCAGTTCTTAAAAATCAATTCTATTTGAATGAAGACAAAGAACTCATTAGAAATAAGACAAGACTTCGGGAGTCATTAGTCGACGAACTTATGTTCTCTGATTTGCCGGCCGACCAAATAGTGGCCACAATGGTTAAGGAGCCGACCAAAAGCGTCGAACCCATTATATCAAATGTTCCTAAAACTCAGGCCAAAGTCTTCTCGACTGGTATTACCATCGGTAAGGGTTCCAACGTTTTCAATACTGTGACCAAACAGGTTGAGGGCACACCATATGTTTATACCGCTCCTAATATTGATCTGAATGGACCCAAATGTCCTGAATCGAAGAGACTCGAACCAAACGGATATCTGAGACATGTGAGGGTTGCCACCAGTACAGACCTGGCCGGTGGCTTTCTTCCTACTTATCCCTGCCTTCGAGCACTTCAGGAGTCCTATTGTGGACTCTATTTTCAGCCGACATAACACTTATTCAAACTTTTGTTTTGGTTTAAAGATTACTATTAAAGTAAAAATTGGATACAAATTACAATTCGTTTATTTTTTATTAAAATTGATATAAATTAGAAAATAAGACTAATTGTGGGGTTGAGTGTCAATGTGATGGATATCCTCTACTGAGCGTATGTCCCGCCGTGTAGTATAAGAAATGAGTCCCGACTTATGTGATCGAAATAAGTCTCTTTTGATGTGAATTTAATTTTGTTTTGTTTCTTCTGTTTTTCAAAATCATATAAATTACTCCTTCCGTCAGTAAATTTAAAAATTTTTGGCCAATTGGTCACCGGAGGGCTATCCTCTCCTTTATAGTAAGCATATGGTGGATAACCGGAAGATATTGTATTGTGATTGACGTCCTGAGCGTTATTATTGTTATTATTATTATTATTATTTGTAGTGAGACGTCGTCTCTGAAATAGAGGACTGTTTTGTGGTCCTCCGAATGCATCAAATGGTGAATCTATTCCTCCGAAAAGTTCAGGTGAATTAAAGTCGAAAAATGGATTTCTTGGTGGCTCCTGAATATGGGGCGGTTGTGTTGGCGGTGGAGGCTGTGTTGGTGGCTCTCGTTTGGCCGGTTTCATCTGATTTGACGGTTTCGGTATTCTCTCGATTTCATTGTGAATCAAAAACCTCTCGTCTTCGATGTCATCGATTGGATGTCTAAAAGGTTTCGATATGGTGTGAGTTGGAGGATGAGGTTGTGGCTGAGGAATGGGCTGTGGAATAGGTTGTGGTAAGGGCTGTGATATTGGTTGATAGATAGGTGTGTGTATTGGTTGTGGGATTGGTTGAGAGATTTGATGTCCGAAAGGAATGGGATGTGAAATAGGTTGAGGGATATGATGTGGAAATGGTTGTGGGATAGGATGTGGAATAGGATGTGGTATAGATTGTGGAATAGGGTGAGCAATGCGATGCAATTCATGATGCAAACCGGGATTCACCGGCTGTGGTATCGGAGGGATGTGCTGATGAATTTCCGGTGTAATTGGTTGCGGACTGTTTTGAGGAATAAAAGGCACTGAAGGGGGAGATTGCAATCCTAAGTGTTCTGGGTTGGTGTTGGGACCGTTCCGTCTTTCGAATATTCGAGGTATGTCTTGTGGAAAGTTGACGTACGGATCTTCGGCGAAGTTGTTCTCATATAAAGAGTTTGGATAATGTTCGACATGAGGTCTAAATGGAAGAGATGGCACGGATGGGTTCGGGAAGAATGAAGTTCTTCTAATGTGACTTATGGCACCTCCACCATGGTCGATATACACAACTTGTTGATGAGCTGCAGCCGTTTGAGGGCCATGACTGGTGTCACTGTATATCAGATCCGAATTGTCATCGAAGGCAACCCTCGGTTTAGTTTCACATATTTGCAGAAAATGTTGAAATATTAACAGAATTATAGTCAGGGCTGACACCGTCAGGGGATGTCCTGAAGGCTGACATAAAGTGGACATAAGAATTAGCAAATCGTTTAGAGGTCTGACAGCGTTCGTGAAAACTGCTGTCAATGAGTGTCACAAACTTTTTTGCATAAAATGATTGCAATTATCCTGAGTTTCATTTAAAATAAAAACTATAATTATTTTAATTCTGTTTACCATTAAAGTTGAAAAATATATTTATTCCTATTATAGACACGAAATTACTTTTGATATGAAATTAGCCCCAAATTCATTGCATAAATAAAGGAATGCAATTACTCAACATTTTTGGAGTATATTTATTCGACAATTACTCAAACAATTGAAATATTATTTTGAGTAACACTACTCTCAAGTCAGCAAAAAGATTTGTGACAATTAAGTGAAAGAAAATAAAAGTTTTCTATTAATATCTCAAATGAAAAATTAGAAACAAAAAGAATATAATAATAGTTTTGGTAATAAAAAGCGAAAATTAGTTATAAATCTTACCATAACTTTAAAATAGAAGTTTAATTATCATTAAAGTGTTTTCTCGACTCTGAATCACATTTTTACTCATTTATTGTTTGTAATAACTTTTCTCCGATTCATGAGATTAGATGTGAAGACATGAATCGGATTAACAATTAGTGAAGGAATCGATGAATTAGTCGATAAAGTGTTGGGTTTTGACTTCAATCAGAGACTGGTTGTGCACACAATTAGAGAGCTGTAAGAGAACTTGTAATATGTGAGGCTGTGCTGTGATTCGGATGATTCAATCCTCCCTCACATATCACGCACTGAAAGCTTATATCAAACACCAAACAGACGGACACAAAGTGAGAGAGAATTGAATTGAATTCAGATTCGCTTTTCTTCCTTCACTCGTTTGTATTGGTTTTGGGCTTATGTTGGGTCAGTAGGACAGCAGATGAGACTCACGCAAAAAATACCAGTCCTGTACAGCTCTGGCAACCAAAGGAAGTAATGCAGCGAATGAAGTGCTTCTCATAAGGAGGACAGACACTCATACGACGACCCACATCAACATCAGCATAATATACAGATATAAACTTCAATTAAGAAAAACAAACTATTCCTGAGCTATACCTGTATTCTAAAGGCACGGATCAGTTTATTCAAAGATTTCACACGTTATTCATATCTTATTAGCTAAGTATCGGCTCTTTCTTTGCGCACAATTCAGACTATAATTATTAAAATGCTTTTCGTTCACGTTTTCAGAGATTTTCAACAAAAATAATAGAAAATGAATCGAAAAGCAGAACAAAATCAGAATAAATATAAATAAATGATTGAATTTTTACAGAATTTTGAGCGAAACACAGAATCCCTGCAGACTTTGGACTGACTTTGTTTTTGCAAATACTTTACTTTTCATAAGTTGTTTGTCTCCCACTGTTCTCAACACAATTGAGGCGATCCTTTAATAATAGTTTTTTAAAGACAAGTCACTACTTTGGGACCAAACCTTATCTCACATTATCTTCAAAATATGAGATCAGTTGTCAAAAAACTTTATGATATTCTGGAAGACATGAAATAACTTTCGAATAATTATTTATTACATAAGATTTGAATCACTTTTTCCTTTACTGTCAAACGAGTTGTTGGCTTAAGAGTTGTTGCGATTCTTTGCATAGAAAACAATAACTATTTTTTCACAACTCATGAGATAATTATTTTTAAAGAAAGGATTTTAAATTTAATGCATTAATACCTGAAAAACATGTTTTTAACTTTCAAACCGCAAATTAATTTTCACGAATAGTAGAGTAGAGAGTGTTTTGATCACCAAAAGTATTTGCATTGTGTTTAACGACACTTAATTCAAACCTGTATTCAAATGTAATTCAGTAAATTAGAGGTCTGTGTGTAGTGTCGCGCGAATGGTTGGGCTGCAGGACATTTACCTTGAATGCTTCCTCTCGACTTAATCTATTTTAATGCCGGAGACATAATTACTATGGATGTTGAGCTAACTTTTGTGGTCAAGTGTACCTTTCGTTACACTATTTGCACAACCATTTTTCACACACTATGACTCCACTCACAGGAATGTATGTATGAAGTAAGAAACAAAATGTAATGTCGTTCAGAATCCACTCGACTTTGTCAATAAAAGTTTCCTGTTAAATCAAAAAAAGTATAGCAATCAAATCATTGATTAATTAGAGTAATGTATAAAATCTCTTTTCGATCAGAAGAAAACCTCAAACTTTCGACAATTGTATTATTATTTGTGAGTAAAGAAACGGAAACCTGTGGAATGTGTCAGGGACATACCCAGAACATTGCTCATTCAGAATAAGGAGTCAATTGAAATTCATATCGGCTACAGACATATCATTGAGTTATTCATTGAGGCTTTCCTTTTATGAATATTTCTCAAACTCAACACCCATTTGAATGCAAAAACACATTATTTTGTTTATAATTGTTTTACTATTTTTGTCAGAAATTAAAAATATATTTATTAATACATTCACGTATTTAGCATTAATTCTGTCTTTTATTGTGGTATCCTTGAAGGCGAAACTCATCTTCAATTGATTACACTATTTGTGACCTCAATTGAAGTTTTGGCATAACTGGAAAGTCTTCATAAATGAGTATTTCATTAGTTGAAGCCTTTTTTGTGTTAAATTAATCCATCAAATCGTGAGAGACTTTCTCTGCCTTTTCTTCAAATTTTTAATTTAACTGTTTTCGCATTTTTTGTGTCAGATTTCTAATGAATTCATTTATTCCGAATGTTTGTCATTAGATAAGCAATAACTCAAAAATCATGTAATGATTGCATAAAGAAATTAATAACTTCTTATAACTAATTATACTTTGAATTCCATTGAGAAGGACATCACAACTATTATTAGAGCCAATGATTTCATCCGAATTGATTTGAAATAAAGTTGGGATCAATTATTAAAGTATTATTTCTTGGGATGAGTTAATTCAAAATCAGTCAAATGGAAAATTAATGGAAAATCAAATGTTAATAATTATGTGTCGAATCAAACATTATTTTAGATCTTGGAATAAAAGGGAAAATAAATGCAATTAGAATGGCTTTGTTGAGTTTGAGCAGCATTTAAATTACCGCATTTCAAATGTTTTATCTACTAATAAACGGGTCTTTCAATGTTTCAAACTTTCAAAGGTTTACATATTTTACAGTTAAGGTTACGCTTGTCGTCAACTTCTTGCCATTAATGGGAAATCATTGAAGTCTTACAATTAGATTGAATTAAAAAAGAAAAGAATGCTTTTTATTAAATCAAATTTAATAATTTGATCGCTGAGTAAGTGCTTTGACTTGAATCAAAACGAGTAAATTGGGCATAAATTGTGCCTTGTTGTGTTTAATGCAATTGAAAGACAAGATGGGTTGAGTTCACAGCTTATTAAAGAAGAAAAAAGCTTATAATCGAAACCCACAACAAAACGAGAATGAGTTCGGACTTAATATCGAAAGTCGTGATCTTCTAAACCATAATTCAATTGAAAAGTTGGGATTCAATCAAAATCGAAACAATCGAATAATTTTCTTCATTTAATTTTTCAATGAAATCGATTAAAAGGCGAAAATTCCACGAATTTATCACTTGTTTGGGGAAACATTTAAAATATTTCTAAAATTTATTAATGAATAACAAATTTATTTCGTAGACAATAGTCTTAAATGAAAATTAATTTTTATTTTGTTTCGTTTTCAATGAAATTCACTGAAATTACACAGAAAATTGTTTAAGTCCTTTAAGAGAAGACTTATCCGAATATGTTTTCCGCGTCTTTTGAATTAATTTTGAAGAAAAGATATATGAAATGAATAAATGATAGTCTAATGACTTTCAAATTGGGTAATAAAACAAACAGACAATGAATTGAAACTTAAATCAAAGCCATTCCTTGTCTTACTTTTGAGCGAAGAATAGCAAAAGACAAGAGAAGAGAAAACTAATCAAAAGATTACTTTTGAAATATATTTGTCTCTAATTTCTTCAATTGATTATCAATTTTGAAAAAAGAAAATATTGTAGACATTTGTATAGCCATTGAAAACGAAAATTCATTTTTCTTTTGAATCCATTGTTTAACTCTTTATCGAAGCCATCGTTTCTCCGATAAGAAAATAAGTGAATATTTTCCATATTGTAGACAACAATTGAAATATTCACAAATGAATACATTTTGGGTAACGTTTTGCTAAATTTGTTTGAATCAAACAAATTGAATATTCAATCGAATCGTAAAATTTTTTATTCAATTACTTATTCATTGAGTTTATTGTTATTCTGTAAAACATTACAACAATAATTGTATGTGAATTGAGATTATAGTGTAGGATATTGTCGATAAATACCAGGTTCACATTTGCTTCATTGACTTACGTTGGCATAATGCATTTGTAAACGTAGTTAGATTTTATTATCATGGCATTATTATATTACTTGATAAGATTTATGCATTTTAGTCACGAGATTTGACTCTTAGTAAAATGTTAAAGGCATTAATTACTTGGACTGATAAAGGTCAACGATAAAAGTGATGCGCAACACTTTCGCATAAATGCAATACATTAATTACCCTTTATAATTTTGGGCAATAAAAGCTTCAAAAATATCAATTTTATTCAAATGAGCTTATTTAAATTATCCTAAACTCGTTTGCGAGTGTTTAATGCAAATTAGAGCCCAGGATATGTAGATTTTAATCGCCACCGAATATGATTAAAGATGTCAATTTAGTCTATCATATTTTATTAGGGGGAAAATCCAATTGAAATTCAAGATTCATATCTAAATGGAGTCTAATTATGGTTTGGTGTCAAAAATGGTATTAAACTTCTTTTTATTTGATGTATTAAATCCTAATTTACTTTTAAAGGAAAACAACATTTTTCAATATCTTGCAAATGCTTTCAATCCATTACTTGGGTTTTGCATGAAATATGTCAGTTCTCCTAATATTTTGTTAACTTTTATCACTTAATAATTAGCTTTCTTCAGATTTCAATCAATTAAAGCCAAACTAAACAAATATTTCGTAAACCAAAGGCTGATATGATTTATAGCCCGATAGAAGATTCGTGTACTTTTCGAAAATTGTTATCCAGAAAAGTATGGATTTAATGGGCAATTCGTGATCGTATGTAAGCTTTTGTTCGTCCGATAAAACATCGGATGAATCGCTTCAACCGATTGTTATAATTTGATTTCGATTTCAGTCGACATGAATTTTAACCCCACTTCGTCTTAATTGGGAATAAAACTCTTTTATTATCACAAATACAATCATTTAATTCAATTTATGCAAATTGAAAGCAATCTAAATATAGAGAATAATGGAATGAATACACAAACTTGCTCATTTTATGTTCTGATTTATTTCAAATAGTTTTATAGTCAATACACGTTAAGGATAATATCAATTATCCAATCTTGTTTATTGTATGAACGACCCAGACAAATACAGGTTCAATTTAATGCTAATCCTTCAGAAAAGAAGAAATTGAGTAAAATTCTCATACATTTCAAGAACACAATAAAAGGGATCAAACCATTCATTCAACACAATTGCAAAAAGTATTAAAATCGCAATAAATTTAAACCAATTTTATCCTTAATTTCAATGCAATCACTCGTTTGTATTCAACTTTCAAAGTTTCAAATTTTCATTTTCATCGCAAAAAACATCATCGACTCAATCATATGATTAGTTTTATTGAGAACTCGATAAGAATTGAGTTCATTGTTAAGGAAATTACAATAGTTTTGTGAAAATATTGAAAATCATATTCATATCAAAATAGAAAATTTGTCGATAATTTGATGAGTGTTTGAAAGACTATTCCGCATACTTTCAGATAAAAATAATACAATTTTCGCACTCAAATCCAATTTGTTTGAACTCTAATCGTTAATATGATAGGAGACCTACTTTTGATAGAGATATGATATAGACTCCGATCGAAATGTTATTTCCTTTCAATTTTGGCCAATACTCACCACTTCCTTAAAGATTGAACTTTTTTTAAAACGATTTCGAATACCATTTGATTTCTATATTATTAAATTTGATGACAAAAACCTGTTGTCAGAAAAAAGATCTGAAGACAGTCTAAACCATTACTTTCATTGTTTTTCTAAATAGTATTCATTTAGAAATAAAAGTTAGCCTCAAATGTCAAGAATATTGTTTTACTTATTTTGTGGCTATTATTATAAGTTTGTGCCTCAAAGGCATAAGAAAATTATCTCTAAAAATAGTCTCCGATTTGAAATGACATTTCATAAAAGTTTTATCTCTTCAATAACTATTGTCCACAAATTTGCATATCTTTTCATTTATTATTAGTTAAAAGAAGTGAATTAAAAGTCTTTAGTGTTTGATATGATATGAATCGAAAGACAACTTTTATTTTTGTATCAATTAATGAAAATTTTGTTTTCAATCAAATCAATTGAATAAATGCTAAGAAATCTACAAAATTTTCGAATAAAAGGGTTGACCACTACTTGTCTCCTTCTTTGGCCAACTCTGCGGCTCTCTTGTGTGCGGCCTCTACAGCAGCGGCTACTCCTGACGACACGTCTGCTTTGTCGAGCACATGGATTCCATATATCGCCGGACCCGCAGGTGAACAGACATCGTCTTTGAGTTCATTGGGATGTTTACCGGACTCAAGAAGGGATAGAGCGGCCGATTGGACGGTCTTTGCAGCGAACTTCTGTGCCATTTGTCTGGAGAGACCCATTTTGAAGGCGCCGTCAGCCATAGCGTTGATGAAGTAATAGGAAAAGGCCAGACCTGCTCCACATATAGCACAGGCGGCGTCCATTTGGCTTTCGGGCACATACTCCAGCTTTGACACAGTGGACAGCATAGTCCTTATCGGTTCGGCCAACTTCTTACTATCGGGCTCGACGTCGACGGCACAGATACCCAGTCCATAAGCGGCGGCACAATTGATCATAATTCTGTGCATTTCGATCATATACTTGTCCGGGTGTTCCGGATTCAGAAGGCATTCCCTGATTTGCTTGCAGTCGAAACCCGTGACCAGAGATAACACATAAAGAGGTTTCTTCATATTTGGAATGAAGTTTGTGGTGAGAGGAAAGGGTCGACTCCCGCCCTGTTTGTAGAGGTTTCGGATGACTGAGCCGTGGACTGCAATGAAAACGATATCGCAGTTGTATTTGGCGAAGATATCCAAATTCCTTTTCGAGATGTGAAGACCGGTATACTGCTGTTTGAGCCGTTCCAGATTCTTCGTCGTCGGCGCCGCCACATGCATACGACTCGCCTCTACTTTGCCGTAATTGACGAAACCGTTGAGTAACGACTCGACTATCTTTCCGGCACCGATGAACCCTATCTTAGCCGACCCAAAGTCCACGGCTTTCGTATTCTTCTTTTTGTTGGACATCGAAACTCAATGAAGCGATCGATTGAAAACTGTTTAAAACTCAAGAGGAATGGATTTAAGTGGTGACTAACTCTTGCTTTTGTCTTAATTCTCTTTCTAACGGTTTTCTGATTCAAATCTAATTAATTGTTTAAAACATTCTATAATTGTTGTGATATTAGTAACCGCGCGCTCACTCCTCACAAGTCCTCACAACTCCTCTCTGCCAACAATTACTCTCATTTCATATCAAATATAATAAGTCAGAGTTGGCCTAACATTTGACACAATTTATCACTTAATCTGTTCCTATAAGACATTCTTATGAAGTCTTCAAATATTTAAATTATAATAAATTGGGATAAAGTTCTTTAAAATTAAAGTTTTGTTTATCACAAGTTTTGCAAATTTTCATTAAAATTAAGATTTGATTACATTTTGAATACAATTTCATACATTTAATTCTTAAAATGATTTCAATTTTAATTAAAATTATAATCGATTTGTTCCGTCGTTTCGTTGCAATCTTCAGATAATGAAATAATAGTTAAGTCAACACATATTCAACACATTATTCATTTAATTTAATTTATTCAATGAATTGTATGAAATTTGTAACCAAATTAAAAATTAAAGCTATCAATAAGTGTATGTATGTCCATATCAGGTTAAAACTGGAAATTGCTCAAGCCTCATTTGATAAGTACATGGGAGGATTCACAGCAAGCTATCAATCTATCATTCCTTCCCATTCGCATTCAATTTCAATTATTATCCGAAAAATTTTACGATAAATCTTTTACTTTATTATGTCATTTGATTCAATAATTATATTTTGCAGGAATCAAATGGTAGTAATAATTGAGAAAAGAATTTAATTGGAATCAGAAAATATAAAATCTATTATGTTTTCACTTTTGAGTCCACATAAAAACAAAATATGAAAATCTCATAAATTATATGAAATTACAAAACAATAAATCAAATGAGAAAAAGAAGTCAAAGAGAATCACAATTAAAGATTCATTTCTTGTTCTGCAGATAAGTCTTAAATTTATTTTTGTATTCAAATCAAAAACTCCTTTTGAAGTTTATTTCCGTTATTTGCAGTCTTTCCTCATTTTTGCCAAAATCCAATTCAATTGATTCGGTTTCAATTAAATTTTTTAATTTCCAGCAAAATCTAGTGATTAATCAGAGAATAACTTCCGTTTGTCATAAGATTCTTAGATATGAATGTGTTTTACAGTCAATTATCATAGCATTCAATTGCATTTAATTACAATCATTTCACTGACCATTAGTTTAAAGTTTAATTACATAACAATTGTTGACCTGATTATGAGATAATTGTTTTTATAATTATATACATATTTAAAAATAAACTTCAATTTAATAAAAAGTTGGCAAAAGTTTCAAATACTGTCCGACTGTTTGCCATCTGTTGGGAAGGCTTTCACTAAAACAATGATTTGTTGTTATATTTGGTCTCAATTTGTTGTAACAAAAATAGCTGTGATTTAAATTGAATTGAATTTTAGTTATTTATTCTCTTTTGTAATCTTCAGTACATTTCTAATACTAATCACGTCTTTGATCTGATTATCACTTAAGACATGTTTTTATAAGAAGTGTCTGAAAGAGATTTGCAATAAATTTATGTTAATATCCGGCAAAAAATAAGTGCCAAAAGTGTTAAAGAATTGAATCAATCATTTGAATGATTGTCTGAAGAAGTGATGAGTGATTGGCGTAAAGCAGTGCGGACTCCGATCTCCTATACGGTGACAAACAATACCCTAAGACTTCAGACTCAGTTCGTGACCGTTGTCTCTGTGGCCGGTATTGTAGTGCTCTTTGTTTTGTATTCATTGGTTCCCAAGAGTCGGGTCACTCTAAACGACTCTCTACAACACCATAACTTAGATGATGACCATGGTCATGAGCACACCCATAAGCACAGTGACTGTAAGCCCGTCATATATAACTCGACATACCCTCTGTCCAAACCTGAATACTTCTCCGATGAGAGGATTAGGTTTAAAATTGCTGTAATCGCAGACTTAGACACTGAGTCCATAAATGCGGAACAAAAGCATTCGTGGATTAGTTATATATTGAGAGGACATCTTATTTATTATCCAAATGAAGATATAATTCAAGTGAAATGGGATAAAAAGCCAGTCCCTCTCCGCTCACATTTAGCGTCAGAGGGAAGGGCTATGGAATTGTCGGAATTAATTGTCTTCAACGGAAAACTCTATTCATGTGATGACCGGACGGGTGTTATCTACCAAATTCGCGACGATATTGTGATTCCATGGGTTATAATGACTGACGGCGACGGAAATACTCCTAAAAGTTTTAAATGCGAGTGGATTGCAGTCAAAGACCATAAGCTATTCATTGGAGGACTGGGCAAAGAATGGACGTCCAAATCGGGAGAACTTCTCAATTATAATCCGATGTGGATTAAGACAATATCCACTTCTGGTGAAGTGGAACACCACAATTGGCGCGACAATTATCTGGCGCTTAGGTCTTCCTGTGGTATACAATATCCCGGATATGTTATCCACGAGTCGGGCGTTTGGAGTGATAAACACCAAAAGTGGTATTTCCTCCCCCGGAGAGTGTCTACCACTAAATATACCGAAAAGGATGACGAAAGGAAAGGGTCTAATATCATGTTATCCTCAAATCAAGATTTCACTGATGTCCAGATGAAGACCGTCGGACCTCTTCTGCCAACTCATGGCTTTTCCTCATTTAAATTCATTCCCAACACAAACGACAAAATAATAGTAGCGCTCAAATCAGAAGAAGACAGCGGACGGATCGCCACTTATATCACTGCCTTCAATATTGACGGCAAAATCCTTTTATCGGAACAACTGATAGGAAATTATAAATACGAAGGAATTGAATTCATTTGAGGAAAATCTGTTTGAGACTAGTCTTTGACAATGAATACAATTTTATATACAATTTATTAATGCATTTCTCAATCAGTTATTAAACTTTTGATTCACTTTTATTGTCATTCAATTGTTTGAAACACTTCTTTGAGAATTCAATTAAATTATATTTACAACAGTTTTGATAGTCTTTTAGAAATGAGAGACAAATAGTTTTATGTAATACTTCTAAATCAATGGTGAGTTTTGGTTGTGTGAAGTCGACTGTCCACTGAGGCCTCACTTTCTTGACCACAACGACCACTCTTTCGATTAAATCAATTCTCTTGACTTCACTGTTGTTTCTGACTTTACACTGAATCACAAAACTGATGATATCTTTGGTTTGTTTCTCTAAATGGCTTTCAATGATATCATCGAAATCAGAGTTGGATTTAAATGTCATTACAATCGGAATAATTCTTAGCAAATGTTGAGTCAATTGTTTGCCATTTGTTTCAATTTCTTTGAATATTTCTGAACAAAGAACTAAAGGATCGACTGATTTGTCATTTGATTTAATGAACAAAACATTATTGCATTTCGTTATCATTTGTTGGAACCGTTTTTCGGTTGTCTTAATCGAATTGATCTCATTTTTAATGGCGGTTTCGATGTCCACTTCGGACTCATTTGATTCAGACGTTTGGTTATAATTTCCGTACAATTTGTCTGCGAATTCATTCAACAGATTATATGACTCTTTAAGACAATTATATTCTTTTAGATTACAAGTGACCACAAAACCGGTCATCCCTTCGGCCAAAAGGCCTTTATTTGGTTTACATTTCTTATAATTTTGTTTATAAAATGAATTTTTACGCTTTTTGCTCTCGTCTTGCATTTTAACCCGGATATTATCAGATTGTGATCACAGTCTGACTCATCTGATTCAATCAATTCTCATATGATATTTAAAACTTTTAAATTTTGATCACAGATTGAAATTACACCTAAAAATGAGTAATCATTTCCCTAAAAATACAATCAACCGAAACACGTGTCGAAAGTGGTATTTAAACATCACATGAGATAACCATAAAGTAAGTGAACAAAAGTTTCCCAAAAGTTTCTTATTCTTATCAATCAATTTAAGATAAAACCAAATGATATGAGACTACAGTTAACTAAATATGAAATAACCGATAATTTCAATGAATAATAAATTAATTTTGATTAAATGGTCGGATAATTGACTGATAAGTGGATTGATTTGTGTTGTTATTAGTGTAGTGTTTGAGGATTACGTCGATTAACGTAACGCTTAAAGTGAATGAATGAGTGAATGAGTCAGTCGTTTGTTTTTATCCACAAATTATTACCCAAAGTGTCAGACATTCAGTGAATCAATGGTTTTGTGTTTGAATGCATTCATAACCACTTATTTGAGTTGAAAATAAAAAACAATTGATTTTATCATAATTTGGATTTTAATATCAAGGGTTTAATGTTTGCCTTATCTCTCAGTTTATGAGTTACTCTTTAAGCCAAACGACAGTCACTTTTGGCTCAAATTGATTTCCAAACCATTGAAAACATCTTTTGGATGTCATTTCGTCAATAAATTAATTGCATTCAAATAATTGTCTTATTATTTATTCTTAAATTGATTTAATTTATTGATTTATTGCCAAATATTATCGACAATGTCTTCAGGTTTGCACTGATTTGCAAACAATTTATCTTATCTTTGAATCGATTGTAATGTTAACCAAAATAAATGTTTTGCAGGAAAACAGAGGCGAAGGCCTCCACCACTTCCTAATAGTATTGAGATCGAAGCCCCTCCACAGGAGTTGCCCACTAATATCGATACGACCACTACTATCAAAATCGGGGACCAAACTATTGAGATAACACCCGATAACTTGGAAACCGTGGCTGAGTTGGGGAGAGGGGCCTATGGTATCGTCGAAAAGGTTAAACATAAGCCGACGGGACTGGAAATGGCTGTTAAGGTATTGATCTTTTAATAAAATGTGGTTAAAATGTATGAATAATTTTCTCTGTTTTTATTCAGAGGATTAGTGCGACAATAGTCCAGGAACAAAAACGACTCCTTATGGACATGAATGTGTTGGTCAACGCTAAGGGCTGTCCTAACATTGTGTGAGTTATCATCCATTCACTCATTTACTCAATAAATGAAAACAATTGAACGAATAGTGAGTTTTATGGTGCGATCTTCTGGGAGGGAGACCTCTGGCTCTTTATGGAGATATTGGACTCTTCTTTAGATAAGTTTTATCGATTGGCGTTTCGTAGAGTAACGGAACCGACAGCAGAGAATGCCATTCCCGAGCAAATATTGGGCACAATAGCAGCCAGTATTGTGATGGCTCTCCAATACTTGTATGGAATCAAAATAATCCACAGAGACGTCAAACCATCAAATATTCTGATCAGTCGAAGAGGAGTCGTCAAAATGTGTGACTTTGGAATATCTGGTCATTTAGTCAACTCAATCGCTCAGACATTCGAAGCCGGATGTAAGCCCTATATGGCCCCCGAAAGGATTAATCCCGACCCCAATCGTAAGGGTTATGACATTCGCTCAGATGTTTGGAGTTTAGGTTTGACTCGACTTTCATTAATTGCAATCAGTTTTTAAAATATGTTTTGAATGAACAGGCATTTCAATGCTTGAGTTAGCGATCGGCAAATTTCCGTTCCCAGAGTCCAAGAGTCTGTTCGAGCAGCTAAAGCGCGTCTGTCAGGACGAACCCCCAAGACTTCCCCCAAATAGGTTTTCTTCAGACTTCGAGAATTTTATGGAACAGTGGTATGAAGTGAACCAAACATCTGTTGATTATCACACAAATTGATTGTAATTCTTGTCAATTATTTAGTTTACAACGGGATTACCAGAAAAGACCCTATTATTCTGTTCTTCTGAGCCATCCATTCATCACTCAGAATGAAAGCAATGATATCTCCGGTTTTGTGACACAAATATTGGATTCCTCTTAAAACGCAAATCATTAAGTCGTTTGTCAGCGCTATTCAATAAATGAGTGCCTTTCCATCAACTGAGCTATGAGTGACTACTTATTGATGATTAGACAAAACAGGAGTATAACTCTTTGTTCCGCTTTTAAATTAGTTGATCCGATATTGCGTTGAATTTTTTGTTTGGTTTTATGTTTAAAATTGAAATTTATTTCACATATAATTGTATTCATTATTAATCCAATCGTTTAATCAATTCATGCGTTAAAAGAAATAAAATATTTTATTGAATTTTAATACATTTCATACACTAATAGTTCGGAACAAATCGATGCCATTGGAAGCGGTGCTGATAACGAGGCCGGGTATCTGTTTGTGCCAATGAAGTTCCTTGATTTCTGTCTGTCCCTGATGTATGAACAATAACTGTGGCGGCAATTGATTCACTTCTGGCTGTTCTTCACTTTCATTGTCATTATCCTTCTCGACGGCTAAGTCCCAGAGTGTCAGTTGATTGTCATCACCAGAGGCGGCGAATACCGTACCGTCCGTTGGATGCCATTCGACTGAAGTGATGTGTGAAATGTGGTGTTTGAATGTTGCGATTGGTTTCGGAGATTTCGATTTAAAATGCCTTAAATCCCATATTTTGATCACTCCATCATCACCTCCGGAACAGATAAATGTCTTCTCTGTTTGATTCCATGAAATCACATTAACATCTGATTCATGTGCGGACTCAACGGCTAACATACAACTCGACGCGGGTTTGGCTCTTATGTCCCAAATTCTAATGGATTTGTCGACCGAAGCCGAGGCCAACACATTGTCTTCACTCGGAGACCACTGCAAGTCTTCTACAGACTCTTTATGTCCAATAAGTGGCTTCTGGTCGACCCCCCAAAAGCCAGACTCTGTTGGCTTCCAAATAAAAATATTTTTGCTGCAGTCGCCAGTGGCTAACAGACCTTCTTTGAGGGGCGACCAGTCCAGTCCATACCCTTCTGTTCGATGTCCACTAAAATTAAAGATGGGTTTAATCGAAGACTTGTTTTTATTCAATTGAGTCATTAGTTCGGAATCAGTGAAGGCATTGATGGCTTGACCCAAATTCCAAATATAGACCGTTCCCGTCTCAGACCAAGTGGCGCACAAAGACTTCCCATTAGCTGTTGTGCTCCGAACTCTGTTAACACATCCCTTGTGGTCAATAGGAATGCAGTCCAGTTGAGGTTCTTCTTCTTCTTCGTCATCACTACTATCACTGCTATCATCGCTGTCCTCCTTCTTCTCCTTTTGTTTAATTTTATTGAGTTTAGACATTCTTAAGACCAAAAGTTTATTTCCGTCTGGTTTTCCCGATTGAGTTCCGGCCACCAAATGACAAGTAAGGGGATAATTGTCCCCCCGTTCGGCACCCGATCCCAAATTATCATTGATTATATCAAAACTAAGACACGGATACTCTGTTTCGGCTTTTCTATACATAATATAAGCCGATTCATCAAATTCTAGTTCTTCGGGATTATTGATTGTCGTCGGGATATAAGTTTGCCGAATGGGAGCCACTTCTTCGGCTGCATTCTCTTCGGTCTCCATTTCTGAATCACTATCTGGTGACTCAATGTCATCCGAGTCAAACTCTTCCTCCTCCTCCTCTTTTATCTCAACATCTTTAATATCTTCAGACATTCTTTTAATGGCAAACAATTGAATGAAATAAACGGAAAAGCGATGAAAATCATCCAAAAATGAATGTCTTTTAAAACACGTGTTTTAATGTTTACATGATTTCTATGGAAACCAAACTCAATGACAGTTTGTGTTTATGTTTTGATTTGTTTTCTATTTTTAAAAATCACTTTTCAATACATTTTTACTAAACTATGAATTAATTGCAATACATTTGTGGCTTTCAATCATGACTTCAGACGTTGAAGATATCGAAGAATTGAGAAAACAATTGGAGACCAAAGATTTGGAAGTGAAAAGCAATAAAAATATGATCGACAAACTGATCCAGGATAAAGACATTATTGCCAATTGTAATAAACAATTGAGGGATGAGTTGAAGCTATTGTCTGCAAAACTTCATTTACACCAAAATGTGATCAAAACCATCACTTCTTCAGTTGAGACACAAACAGATTTGACATTAATTGATGAGTCTTTGAGTGATAAAGACTCACAAATCTGTGGTAATTGTAAGAAGTCTTTGAATTCTAGTGATGAGAACATTGAGCCAAAGGATTGGAAACAAAATAATGCCACAAATAAGACAAAAATTAGTGATATGGTCCGTGAAATCGCTGAAGAGGTTGTGCAGAAAAATGACTTCGAGAACGACTACCTCTACGACCAGAAATCTAAAACCTATTACAGTCGGAGCAGTGGTTGGTATTACTATCCGGTAAACCTCTTCCTATCCTCAAATGTCTGACTAATTTATATTTATCTGTAAACACAGGATTCGTATTTATTTTATGATCCAAAGACACAAAACTACTATAAATACAATTCTGAGACAAAAGTTTATGATTTCTATTCCACACTCAAAGAAGTTAATCAAAAACGACAAAAATCAGCGAAAGCTTTGAAATCTAAGGTTTTATTTCATTACTTATTAAATATGTTTTAATTTTCTGATTTATTGTCAGAAATTGAAAAAAGTAGAGAAAAACTCTGACAACGAAACGATTGTTTCTTCGGAAGAAGAAGAGGGAGAAATTGGGGACTCAGACGACTGTTCAACCATTTCTGATGGAAGTGTTGACTCTGATTTCAAATTTGAAGGTTTACTCAAATGTTTGCACAAAATTTCAGTTAAAAAACTTATATAATGAAAATGATAGACAAAAGAGAAAAGAGTCCTCCAATGGTCAGAATGATTGTAAAGAAGTCAACGACTCTGGAAATTGGAAGTCTATTACTGGTGACGTGTATGGGCGCCAAAATCGGTAATGACTCCAATTGTGACGTTTATATCACTGACGAATCTGTGAGTCGGGTCTGTATTCACAATATTTTATTTATTTTGTATTAATCGTGAGTTTGACTGCCATTAGAGTCACGCAGAGATCAGATATGACTACAATAATAGCAATTATGTGATCAAAGACCTGAACAGCACTAACGGAACGTTCAATAATGGAACCAAAATTGAGGGAAACTGTGAACCAATTCTTAAACATTGCGACGAAATATGTTTTGGCAAATGTTTGCTATTAGTGCACATCCATTGGGGCAAAGATGTGACGTGCGATCGATGTGAACCGGGACTCGTAATCGCAAGCCTTAAATCAAATTCAGTAGAAAATAGTTTTTACTCGAAAGCAGACAAAGAAATGGATCGCAAAAAACAGTTGAAATCTCTTAAGAAAAAGTTTGGTCTAAAAGACGCAGATTTTGTTGAACCGAAGTCTACACTCATTACTAACTATAACTATAAGGATAGGGCTGAGAAGAGGAGGACTGAAAAGGGAAGCGACAATCCCTATGAAAAGACAGCCGCCGGCACTTCGCTCGACACGTGAGTCGCCTCTAATTTATTGCTCTTTTCTGAGTTTGCTTTCCTTTTTCGGTTCAGTGCGTTATCGAAATCCAATAAAGGCTTTCAACTGCTTTCCAAAATGGGATGGACTTCGGGTCAGTCACTGGGAAAGAATCAGAACGGAATTGTCGAACCGGTCAGACATTTATTTATTTGCCATTCATTTTGACAATAAAATGCCTTAAACTCAACCAAATTCAACGAATTTTCAAAATGTTTGAGAATTCGCTTAAAACTCGATTTAATTGAACTCTAATTCAATTCAAACTTTCTTTCAAACAGATAAATGTGATAACCCCTGACCTCCAGAGCCAACCTTCCACTCAGACAGAGAGTTGATTAACTAATTTCTGGTCAATTTATGTATTAATTACACGAGTTTTCACTTTAAAACCAGTTTTGATTTAAACAATTCCTAAATGTTTAATATAAAAGCGATTTATTGCTATTTATTTCATTAAAGTTTTTTAATTATTTTTCTTCATTCAAAATAATATGTAATTTAAGTCTTTTATCAACTCTTTTATGAGTTATTTATTGCTTTCTCTAAAACCAGACTTATATTTGAATTGTGAAAACATGTCATTTGTTTTTCAGAACAGACATTATTTTGATTTATTTTCTTCGATAGACATTTGATTACATAAAACAAAGTCTGGAAGACATTGAACTTAAATTATATGATTTGTAAATAATGTCAACGAAATGTCTGCAATGAATTTCAATGAATAGTGTATTGAAAATCGATTCACTTGTTTTCCGAGAAATGCAAACAATAAAACATTTGATTTGTATTTCGAGGAAAACAAATAAATTAACGAAAAGCTATGTCTTCATCTAAAAAACAGACATTAATCATGATTTCCATGGACTCAAATTTAAGACATTAATGGCTTAAGTCTTAAGACATTATCACTAATGGTATGGCCTCTGATGTGTATTATTCTGCGATTCTTTTCAATTACTTCTTTCTATTCTTAAAACAATTGCATAAAACGAAACAAAAAGCAAAACAACTTTTTTCGACATCAAATCTCAGCCAAAGTTCTCATAAAAACACATAAAACTCTTTGTCATTCATTAAAATTATGAATATTTTCTCTAATTTTATTACTTTTTATTATTTTAAATATTAAATTAGTGTAAATGTAATACATTTTTGTGATTAATGTCTCGGATTATATCTATTGGAGACTTTTGAAGTGCAAGAATTTGGATAAATTGATATAAAATAAGTAATTATCAGTTCCTTATTTAGCATTTTATGGAAAAATTTTGCATAATTCAATCATGATAAATTTAGTTCACAACCTTAGCTCGAGTTTATGGTTTTTAAGCCAATAGTCGAGTCCTGATATAAAAGTCTTATTCTTCGGACTCCGTCTTAATTAGTGGTAAATTAGTTGCAAAAAATGTAATTTAAATTCAGAAAATTAGAATTCATGAAAAGGAGAAGAGTTTGGTTGGTTTGGAGCCACCAATTCGTGGAAACGGTTCGGCTTTAAAGTGAAAAGTATTGAATCGATGCAAAAAAGGCATTTCGTAGGCATTGTTTGCCGGCTTTTCGAGGCTTAGAATTAGAGTGAAAGTTATTCTGAGTTTTAGTCAAAATATTTATCGAATTGAGTGAATTCCTGAGTAAATGAGTGAAGAATACCTGAGTTTTACTTTTATTTATGTTTATATTTATTGTTTCGTTTGAATAATAGTCATAATTCTTAAGACTGCCCTTTAATTATCATTTTCTTCTTAGTTTTGGCTCAGGTTTTCTTTTTCTCTAATTTTCTCAGTATTTGAGAACAGGATCGCAGTCTTTGAGTCTCACACTCACTAAGTGTTGGCTCGACTCTCGACTCGACTATTATATAACACTGGGTTCGAGACTCGAGTATTGGCCAGAATTATAGGTGCGTATATGTTTGAGTGCACCTGTTTCAAGGTTGTGAAGGTTGTGTTGACGAGCAAACTTACGCTCTCCTCTCTCCTCTCTCTCTCAATTCACTTACAATTCTTGAGTTAAACTATGGTTTGAGTCTATTTGTCAAACATTACGTTTCACTCAGTGCTCACTCACAGTGAGGTTCGATAGATATAAAAAACTTTTGGCGAAAACTTTTCCTAACCGTAAAGTCTGACAGAATCGCAAGAATCGTAAGATTCAAATACACTTCTGTAGAGCACAGTTGTCTACAATGGGTCTGACTCTTCAAGTGATTACTTTTCACTGCATTGGCGACACTCCGACTCGAATTCATTTGAGGAATTCCTGCTTTGTTTTATACTTAATACTATTAATTAACATTTCTTTCCATTCCGTCGAAGGTATGTATCGTTTGATTATTTTCTTTAGTTTTTAGTTAATTGTTTAGAAATACTTTTCAGTCATTTTTCTGTTTATTTATTTTCATTTGTTTATCAATAGTTTATTCACTTATGAAAACATTTAATCAATCATTGCTTATGAGTCTCATAGTCTGCATAACTCCAACTTTTTTCATATAAACTTCTTATCGACAAATATTTATTGCTTGATATCTATGTATTACTAAACTGAGTAAACGATAAATCTTTTTATCGACTTTGACGTCATTTCATCTCTTAATAAGTTTTCAATTGAGAAGATTAATGGTTTGCTGTTTTGTTTACATCCTTTTGAGGACTTTATTTGAATTAAAAATAGTTTGACTTATGAAGGCGTCGGATGTTTACCAATATTTTTAGGCAATTATTGTATTAGTTAGTAATTTGTTCCCTGTTTATCGATAGTATTTCCATATTATGTATTCATGTCGTTAGTGTGACCCGAATCAGTCTAATTCATGATTTGCACGATTGAGTGCATAAGAGTTTTGCCTCATTTGAATGACTGACTCGATATTAAATAGGATTAGAAAAGCGATGACAGAAACAGTTTGTCTCCGATCATAAGAACCAGACTTTTAATGAATGTTCTAATTTGTGGCTATGAATCCCACGTACTTTTCACTGTTTTCCTTTCACCAAACTATTTGATTGAAGAGATACTCGACTTACAAATCAATCTATTTATGGCAATAAACGAAAAAATTCATTCATTTATTTAATTCACTCTTTAAATGATAAGATTTTCTTTTTTTGAAAAACGTTTTACATTTAAAATTGAATCCAAAAGTGAATGAAAAGTAGCTTTTGATTAATCGATAAACTGTTCAAAGACTTTAAGAAAATAAATATTCAATGACTTGTTTTTTCCTGTAGTAATAGATCTCGTGATCCTTTCCTACACATTAATTGATTAGCAATTCAGTTGAGGCAAACACAACACATGAGTCAAATTCCTGCCATTTTTCAGACTTTCTGAAGACTTGCGAAAATCTCTGTTTTCTTATGAAATGTGATCTTAGTCTCAAACTCACGAATAGATTAGAATCTGAGACAAAATATTTGATTATGAGTTACGCAAACTTTTAGTGTACGCGTGTTTTGGTGTATGGGTTGCCCTTGTCTTATGTGTTATATCAAACCAAGGACTGGTATATTCTAGAGCTCTCCTCAGATATGCTTTTCATTCACTAAAATTAGACCTCTTTTCGAAGCCACGCATTAATTAAGTTGATTGTAGACTAAAAAATAATAGAAGTGATGCAAACAGTGATAAAGTTTTGCCCTATTTATAGATGTATTCTTCAGAAACCTATTTTTGAAGACTTTCTCATGAATTTGGTTCTGATTCTTGTATTAAAACTTTCAAACAGTTTATGTCTTTTCCTATTTTCGAAACGTCTATTCAATAGGAATTGGCATAAGTTGTGAATACTTTCCTGACATTAGTTGACATTCAAAACATTTAACAATCAAAAGCTCAGACATAAAATATAACAGTTTTAAAGACATTCTTTTGAATCAAAGCTTTTCAATCGATTCGTGTATGTCTTGTGGGACCAGTTGTGGTGACCATGACTTGTAATCACTGATCTGTAAAGGTGTCCCTCACGGTCAGGGTCATAGTGACGGCCAGACAGCTATTGGCGATCCAATACTTGTGCAGTTTATGACACAATAAACTCAGTTAACCCTAAATGAGTATTTGAACGGAGAGACGGACTCCGGATGTCTGCTGAACCTTATGCTTACAGTTAACACAATCCTATTATATAACTGAGAAAAGTGTCGAATTTGGCACAACATAGCCATTGGCTAAATAGTTGTCAGTCCAACCAAATGGCATCCAATCGGTTCGGACTTGACTTTACGTGAAATAATCTTTTTTCGTTAAAATTGTTTCAAAGGTGTGATCAGTGGTTGTGTCGGGACTTTGACAGTGACATATGACATATAGTTTACAATCAAAAGGAGTCCATCTCCTCCCACATGTGGACGACCCCTAATACCAATCTCTATCTCTTTCCTAATTTTCTCTTAAGTCAAAACAGAGTGAATTTTATGAACCAAAAGTGCGATGAATTTTAATAAGTTATTCATTTTATTTATTGATTTACTTTTGAATTATTTTCCTACATTTGAATAATTCATTAGATTCGGGACCATTTTTGTTAGGTTTTTGAAATCCAACTGTTTTTTGCTCCAACTCTTAGTTCAGAGATTACTTCGGTTCAAACGGAGAATAAATTTGAAATGACTTTAAGCTAAACAATCGAAAGATTGAAAAAACTATTAGACCTGAAATATAAATCAAAACATCGTTTGCTCTCAGAATTGATGTCTAATAAATAGAAAAATTTATGACTAAATAAAATTGAAATTTTATTTTTATACCCGTCGATAACATGCAGGTTACTTTTATTTATTTTATAATTACTTGAAAATTACAATGGATATTTATTTAAATAAAAAGCATTTAAAATATAAATGAATAGCATTTTGTTTGTAAGTGAGATCTTAAAGATAACTGTTATCCAAAAGCTACAATGACAGTTTAAAAATTAATATCAGTATTAAAGTTTCAATAACAATCATTTGTTTAAATTTGATTGTTGTATACTAAAGTGTGCCCACGAAATATGTTTAGTGATTCTAGCTTTAGGTCCATAGCTTAGTATAGAGTAAGCAAAGGAATCACTAAACATATTTCGTGGACACACGTTATAGTAATAAGAACAAAATATTCTAATTTATAAATTTGACCATTTACAAAAAATAATAATAATTGATGAAAAAACATAATCAGAGTTTTTCTTAGTACCAAATGTTTGGATTAAGCATGTTTATTGTTTTATTAAAATTTTTACCCCAGAAAAAGCCATTTAAGTAGTAAACATAATAAAGAATTAACGATTCGAATAATTTAAAACAAAATGTCTTACATTTATCCTTTAAATGCTTTTGATTTAATGATTAATAATAAGTTATTATTAATAACTGATTATAATAATAATAAAATAAGCCATGTACTTTCAAAAGCTAACATGGTCATGGCGTAGAAAAATCATTAAATTTATTGCTCTCAATAATGTTCTTATTCATAGCTGGTCTTTGTTGGAGTGCACCCAACAATCGGAACGGCAAGTGCTTTGATTTGCTCCGGAAGGACGTCACTGAAGACCAGTGCTGTAGTGGCACAGAAAGCGCCAACTCTGGCATTACATCCACGGCTTACTCTGAAGATCTAACTGATGGACAAATGTTTTATTACCGCGCGCTAAGGGGTGGCGTGCCCTGTGCAACGTGTAAAGGTAAATTGAATTAAGGGTCTGCTGATTCCAAATCCCTGTCCTCTAATTCAGTATCAAATTAATTATGAAATATCCAACAAAATAAAACTGCAATCAATTTAATTCAGAAATTAATGGGAGATTTTCTCTGCGGACTATTCCAAGAATTCGTGGTATTTCTTAAAATTAATTTGTTTTTTGTCTAAATTTTTAAGCAGTTGTTTATCAAATGGTTTCCTAAGAATTCAATCCACGCCTCAAAAAGAAAAAATTAATTGATTTCTATTAATCATTAGAGAAAAGTTAAGAACAAAAATAATTGTAAAAATTTTGTGTAATATTTGCAAATCTTTTTCATTTGATTTTTGTTTTATTATTGTTTAATGAATTCAACATTTATTTGATATCAATAATAAGAATCACAATTTTGGGGTTTTTTGCTTCTTCTTCATATAAATTGACGTTAAGTTCATTGAGAGAAAACTTGATTCGCATACTTAAGAGTCGCCCCTTTTCTCGTGATTATGGAAATAGTTTGCACTCATATCTCATTTGGCAATCGTTTTATGCTTTCGTTAAACTTTTAAGAAAGAATTGATAACAAAGTTTTTGGTAATTATTGTCCGATTAATTTGATTTATATCTGGTATTCAGCGACGTGTGAAGGCGTTCAATGTGGTCCTGGAAAGAAGTGTGTCCTAAAGGATGATAGTCGACCCTCATGCATTTGCGCACCCAAATGCTCCCGGCGCAAGAGACGATTGGGGCCCGTCTGTGGTCAGTACTCTTACACATTATCGTTATATTTGAGATAATAAATAATAAAATTTGAAAATAAAGTAAAAGTAATTGAAATGATCCTAAAATTTAATGCTATTTAAGGAAGCGATGGTCGAACCTATCGGCACATCTGTAGGCTTCTGAAGCGAAAATGCCGTAAAGACCCGACTCTAACCGTGGAATACTATGGAAGTTGTGAAGGTATGTTCATATGACTACATATACTTAATTACAGGTTCAATATATATATGACTGATTGAAGCAATTTATAGTTTAGCTGTAATTTTCTTCTTTGTGTTTTGATGTTAACACGTGTTTCAGCTCATAATTCTTATATCGATTCATATATTGAGTGAAGGATTTATTGAACTCTTCAACGAATTCGCATTCATTACACTATTTGTCGATTTAATAACTATTGATGTGATTTCTTTCCCTGGGATAGACTCCTGCCGTAGCGTTCGCTGCGCTGATAGCAAGACATGTATTTTAGACCATAACCTGAAGCCTCATTGTGTGCGATGTAAGCACCACTGCCCGCCTGTCAGTGCCAATAGTCGTCCAGTCTGTGGCGTGAATAACGTAACCTATCCTAGTTATTGCCATTTACAAAGGGCTGCCTGTCTCTCGGCCACTGCCATTCAAGTCGCTTATAGAGGACACTGTAAACGTATGTATCCATTCTGTCCACAACTTTATTGCTTATTCCAATCAAATAACCCCAAAATACCCGTATTTCTAGTTTACATTTGACAACATTAGCGCAAAGTTAGGCAAAAAACACTTTTAATTTGCTGAGAGATGTTAGCGTTTGTACCCCTGAAAGAGCACTTCATTGCATTTGAAGTGAGAGCCAGTTCTGCATTTGTGTGATGTTTGCACTCATCCTATATTTGTTTTAAACTTTGTTTTTATTATTTTTAAGACATTGAATCCAAACAATCCGTGAAATTCTTCTCTAATGTATTATTATTACAAAAATAACAGAATTGAGCCCAGAATTGAACTTTAATTAGTTGTTAGAAACAAATTGATACTCACATCAGCTTTTCTATGGAAAACTTATTCAGAGCTCAACTTAATCTTATGGTTAGCCTAAACAGTCTGTATTTGAGCTAAAGATAGATCGGATAAAATTGTTTTACCTATTATTATGGCACAAGAATGTAGGCATACATTAAATGTTTAGATAATTAGCATTTGGTAGTAAGTAGGTATGTGCAAGGTTTCATATCACGTCTAAGCATGCAACTCAAGGGATTGCACAAGGGACTTTCCCATTAAGGCTAACCATTTTTAGATGTAACTTTAGTGGGTTTTAAAGGCTAAATAGCTACCTTGCACATCTCTGACTCAAAGTATTGTATAATAGCGTTAAGCGTCTCAAACCTTGGCCGGGGCTGAGCTCAAGGCTAAGCTATGGTAGTGGATAGCATTCAATAGTTGCTAATAAGTTATATGTTATTTATTGCTTCATTAGGCGTAATGACATTTTTGGCAAATATGAAAAATAATAATTTTATTCGCATTTCATTTGTTCCCCTCACAAATTACATCAAATTACTAGAACATCTTACATCCTAATGCAATGAGCACCCGGCACACAATCCAGTGCTACGATTGCACTCAAATCATATCCAAAGTTGATTATCGACTGCAGTTTTAGACAAATTAATTACATGTTTTGTAAAACAAAACTTTAATCTCAGATAACTATAATTATATTAGAAATTAGGGCCAAAAAATAATTTAATATTACCTAAACTTCTGAATCAAACATACAGCCAATCCTAAAACTAGTGACAGTGGGGATTTTAACTTTTTAAATGGTTATCTTTGAAATTAATGAATGA
>JAQIWF010000047.1:0-35979 GCA_034694965.1 Ceratozetes gracilis
ATGAACTATCCAGCTAAAATATTACTCAGAAAATTAAGGCAGAAAATTCAACACTCATATAGTTTAATGTAATGTAAGGCAAAAAGGGAATAATTTACTTGTTTTAATTTTTGGAATAAAAGTCTGTCACGGGGTGGGATTGTGATTCTTTTCCTGTACATTAGATAATAATTTTTGAAATGAGTGGTTGTTTTTTCCCTTGAAGTGTGTAATCAGTCTTTAATCCTTACGATTATATCATTTTAAACATATTAGGATTATTATCCTCATTCAGTCAATTAACTTTCAATAAGTTATAATAATATCAATCAGTTTTTCAAGGCTTTAATTTTGATTACAAGATATCGGAAATTCTTATCGATTATAAGGTCTGTTCTCAGTCAACATCCCTTGAATGACATTCAAAACCAGGGTTAGCCATAGGAGAGGGTATTGGCGGAAACCCCCCTGAGTTCTGAGATTTGCCAAACTCCCCTCTGAGGTTTTGAAAAGCCTTAACATTAGGTCTATAAACAAGCAATAGGTCTGCCGAGGTTTTCAAAGCTCAGGGAAGGGTATTTTTCAACCCTCTGTAGTTTGAGTTGGATGGCTAGCCCTTTTCAAAACACATTCATCTTTTTAATAATATTACATTCGAATGCCGATACAGTGAACCTGTTCAAACAAGACAATTAGTTTATAATAAATTTATTTAATGGAAAATTCACAAAAAATGGACCTAATTTTACATTATATCTATGAGACGTGGTTTTGGGAATAGGTTCATAAAACTGACATGTTTACAAAAATGGTAATTCACAATATCGGCATTTAAGTGTATATAAAAACTGGAATATTCTCTTGGCTTTGATTATAGAAGAAATAAGAAAACTGTCAAAATTATTAGATTAAAGCATATAAACAATTTTCGCTTACATTGCATAATATTAGATTCTTGATAAAAGTGCAATTCCTGTACGGAAATGAATTGTATAAAAAACTTGAAACTTCTTCAGCTAAGCATTTAATTCAATTTATAAATCTTCTAGAATTTGCAATTAAACTAATTGAACAAAATATGTTTGAAAAAGTTATCGAAGACTTTCATAAAAATGGTTTCGCAATCGTTCCTAATTTTTTAGGTGATAATGAAGTGAAGGAATTGAAAGAATCCATTCATCAAATGGTTGAGAGGATGGATGTGAACACCGAAAAGTTGGCCACAGATAGCACTGTAAACCCAAATGTCGAAACAGAATCGTCCGACAAAATCAGATTTTTCTTTGAAAAAGAAGCGTTTGATGAAAGCGGAAGACTTAAAGTGGACAAACATAAGGCACTCTTTCGTATTGGGTTTGCTCTCCACTGTTTGACTCCTGCATTCAAAAAGCTTACATTCAGTGATAAAGTCAAGAACTTTGTCAAAGAGTTAGGCTTTTGTGAGCCCCGAGTGGCACAGAGTATGTATATATTCAAGAATCCAGAGATTGGAGGGCAGTTTATCCCTCACCAGGATGCTACTTACTTACATGCTGTGGGGAATGAGTTAAGAGAAGTTGGTCTCTGGTTCCCAAGGGAAGACGCAAATGTAAGACATATTTCTTTAATACATTTATATTTATTAATATTTTGCAAAATAGGAGGAAAATGGTTGCCTTTCATTCATTCCCGGCTCACATAAGACAGGACTTCACCGACAATTTGTTCGCAATGGTCCGGGAAATGACTTCGTCTTTACTAATGACAACCCTGATTATCCTGATAAGGATTTCGTGGCCGTACCTGCAAAGAAAGGCTCGTGTGTTCTCATTGATGGACTGGTTGTACACAAAAGTGCACAGAACCGTTCGAAGAAGGGTCGACCCATCTATACATTCCATTTGTATGATAAACGTACATGTGAATGGGACCCCAAGAATTGGATTCAACCCACTCCTATTAATCCCTTTCCTGCTCTTTATGTCAAATGAATAATGAAATCACCTTACACCTTTTCATTTAAAAACAGGAAAGTAATTGAGTGATAAAAATGTAAAATAAATTTTATTGAAATGTATTTTTCAAATGTAAAACAATTTAAACCAGATTTATATTCGTCAAACAGTTTAACTAATTTATAGTGAAAACCAATCAAAACCCAAACCATTGGAATATTACGGAAATTAAAAAGTGATAAAAAGTTATATTTTGTAACATTTGATAAATTATAGAAAATGAATAAATTTAGAAAAATTATTGCGATTTCCTCCAAATGAGACATAATTAATGTGGAATTAGACGAGAAATCATATAAATATAATAAATTAAATCTCAGCAGTCCTTGGAGTCAAAGAGACTTTGAAACATTTGTCAGACAAGTCCAATGCCAGACATCCTTTTGGGGCTAATTGTCGGCTCATTTCATAGCGCTCTTCATTCAGAGTAGAGATTTCGAAATTGAGGACCAAATTAGCGATTGCTGTGAACGCAATCGTCTGAACCATTTTGTATCCCAAACACGCGCGACGACCGCTCGAAAAGGGGAAAAAGTGATCCGGTTTTGATATATGGCTCGCATTTCCATTCTTTGACAAAAATCGTGACGGTTTGAACTTTTGGGGTTCTGTCCAGTAATCAGGCGATGAATTCAAATGGTATGAATTGAACAAAACCATCGTTCCCTTCTCTATCTCATAACCTTGGAGGTATCAAAATTAAGCACAGGTTAGAACTTTGTGCTTACGGGCATTGCAAGCCATACCCTGGAGAGTTGTCTTCTCTCTATTAACATGTGGAACAATAGGAGAGGATGCGATGCGAAGTGTTTCCAGAATACTGGCCTCAGTTAACGGCATAAATGGTCTGTCATTTAAAGTAATGGACTTCTCTTTGTCTGAATTTTTTCTTTTGATTGTATTAATTGCTTCGATATATAAGTCGTTCTGAACTGAGGGGTTGAGAGCCACGGATCCAATTAAACGCATCAATAGGTTGGCGACCGCCGAATGACCGCCAATCAAATCCCCGATTTCATACAATAAGACGGACCAACTCATCGAATTTGGATCCTTTATGTAGTGCTCTAACAAGAGCTCCAAAAAGTCTTGTGTCTCATATTTGTCATTGTTTTTGAGGCGATTAAGAGTCGCCTCCAGCCTATGACTGACCACTTCTTTCTCAACATATTCTCTATTGAATCAAATATAAGGAAATCAATTGGTTTTGAAATATCACTAAAAATAGAACTTTTCTTAAGCTTTGAAATTCAATTAATATCCAAATCAGGTATTAGGAAATGAAAGATACTATCAATGTTTGAGATAAACCGAATTTGATTTATTGCTCTTCTGTAGAGATAAACATTGTTTTTGCCAAAAACTGTAAACTCTTGTTATTCCAAACTGTATTGAATGTCAGGTGCGAACCGGTATATCTCATGTGCTGTCTATAGATCCCAAACTTGTAGGCCCTATGACTCGAGGCATATATTAAAGTGAAAGTCAGTGAAAGTGAGTTTTAAATTTATATTCAGTCAAACTGGTCTTCCCCTTATCCAAGGATAGGACACAGTCGGGGGCAGATCTATTTTTCTTATGAGGTTCCAGACTTCCAATTCTTGTGGGAAATATAATGTAATACAAAAGTTAAGAATCAAGTGATAAGACTCCACTCCTGGCTAAATAACCCGTTTTTTAAATCAAAGCCATCAAACTCTATGACATTCCTTTATATCTCATCAAAGGTTTTAAGGAAAAAAATGAAACAATGAGTTGGATATAAGTTTCACTCAAAGCGTTTAATAATTACCTTAACTTATTAGACGAGTCCTCAACAAAATCGAAGTAACGTTTATTGAATCCAAATACCGATAGGAATGGTATGAAATCAATGGCATAGCATTGGTTTATATCATAGAAGACGAAGTCATAGTTATGGACAGCCTCTAAGTATTTTTTGCAATCTTTTGGAGGTCTAATCCGACAAAAAATATCCAATAAATTAGAATATCATAAGATATGAAGAAATTCCGCAAATAGTCAGACAAATAAAAAATTAAAGTAATATAAATCAGAATATATTCTGAACATAAAAAATTTGTCATTGATTTAAATTTATTGAAATTAATAGAGATGACCAAGGATTACCATCAGGAAATGAAGCAATTCAAAAATGCACTATAATATTTAAGAGTAAAGCTAGGTGCTTGATTCTCCTCACAAGTGTAAGCATGGTGATGATGTATCTAAACTGTTACTTGATGCTTAAGACATGTTATGTTTAGTTCATCCTTGATATTGAATTATATACTTTTGTATTATTAAGTTTTTTATGCAAACTATATATTTCATTAAAGTGTCCTTGGCTATTTGTTATTTAAATTTACAGAATTTCAATGCATGTTAAATATGATGGAATATATGATGTGATCATATCTTAGACATTATAGAAATTCAGACAAAACACTGACCTCTTAGAGCACAAGTAATCGAGAAAAATGTTGGAACAGAGAAGAAGAATATTTTGTTTGCTTAAGACTGAAGTTTCATTGTTTGTCTTCAATCCTTTAACCATAACATTCATTTCAGATTCAATGCAATTTGAGAGCTGTTTATAGCATTTGGAGCCATACTTAGGTATGACCCCCGACTGTGCCATAGATCGGCGCATTTTTTGTAGGTCAGACCAATCGCAAAGGGCCAGAGCTGTCAGAATCATAGTTTTGATTGGATTTGCAAATTTGCAAATGAATGACATGAGAATGACTTACAGTTTTCTTTATCGCGACCAAAGATAAGGGCATATCTGTGAAAGGATGGTCTGTCGCAGAAGATATCTCCCTTAAGAAGAAGCACTTCTCGCATCACTTCAGGTGAAGAGACTAAAACCGCTTTGATTTGTCCCAACTTAAGTGATACGACGTCTCCGTATTTCTCACGAATTGCATTGAATCCAAGCCAAGGATTTGTCGGATATTTGGACAACAGATGCATGTGTCCGATCACTGGCAAACATAACGGTGAGGGCGGACCTATTGGAACAGTCAATATTTTCAAGGACTCGTATTGAACTCAAAAAAATTACTTTTAAAAGAAATGGAAATCTTTGATAGAGTTAATGATTTTTGAAATTAATTCAAACTAAACTAGTTTTCTATTGAACTCGAGTGGAGTCAAAGTTATCAAAGATCACACAAATTCTTGGAAATTGAGAAATATTTTAAAGTGATATAAGACTTATTTTTTAATTAAATGAAAGCACATCTGATCTAAATCTAGAAATTTTTGGCAAAATTAGTGAATCACTTACTTCGGGACGACTTTCTCTTAAGTCTTGATTTCGATTTTATGCCAATAATTACACAAAGAATTATAAAAAATGATATCAAAAACGGAGTTAAAATATTTATGAAATCTAAACTCGTCTCCATTGTGACTGAAAGTGAACTTGATAATAATGGCAATTATTGGTAAGTTATCTTGATTGAAGTGCAAAATGAACTGATCGGTCAGTTTACTGAGAAATCTTTGACTCACGACTTGTGTTAAACTTGTGTTTCAACTTCGAAAAAGTTGAAAATTATAACAAAAATAACTAAAACCAAGACTTGAAGTGAAAGTAAAGGTCTGATGAAGTGGTGGACAGAGAGTCAAAGCACACAAGAAGTGAAAGTAAGAATACTTTTAACTGATGGGCAAAATCGCCGAAAGCAAACTGTTTCGGCTCAAACAGGTTTTGGTTATAATACTATTTTCCAAAAATACTGATCCATTCCAACAAAAAATGTGTTCAAACTCTCCGCTATTTTTCAGCAAAAAAAAATCTATAAAAGGATTACAGAAACGGATTTGAGTTCACTTCTCACACAACAGATGGCAATAAAGCACTCGATTCTTGAATTCCTTATTAATTGAAGTAAAATCAATTTCTAACCATTTTTATTGTTTAAGTAATTAATTGAAATGACATTAAATTTAATTACAGCCTATTTTATGGCACAAACTGCTCGTTAGTATCGCCTTCAGGTCTCTTCTATTCTTCGAGTGTTATACTTATTGGAAATCAACTTATCTTCTGATGAGATAATTGCTTCAAAAATAAACTAGCTCTAATTATAATTTTGCGAAATCAATACATAATTGACTTATTATATTATTTCTTATTTTTGTTGATCCAAACATTTCATTAAATTCATTGACTTATTAGAATTTCAATCGATTTTCTCATAGAGTGATTAGTCTGAAAATAAAAATCAATGATCATGTTCATTTTAGCTTAATGGTGAAGATTCAGAGTATAAAATATGTCAGAGATTGCCAAGGGGAGTTGTCTAGCCAAATACCCTCTAGTATTTGAAAAACATTAATCCTAAAAATATTAAGTTTATGGACGAGCACTAGATTTTCATATTCTATGGCGAATTTGGCAAAATACCTCTCTCTAAATAACAGGGGTGATTATCCAACTCGATCCTCAGGAAGTGTTATCTTACAAAATACCTTGGATTTGAAAAATCTCGATAGACTTAGTGCTTGTTCATTGACGTAATGTTAAGATTAATCTTCAAAACCTCAGGGGGAGGGGGAGGGGTAATTTTGGAAAATCTCTGACCTCGAGAGGTATTCCAAAAATATCCTCACCTATGGTCACTCCTAGTAAGATAACTAGTAAGATACCTTGACAGTTTCCAAAATATATTAATGCATGATTTTATTGCAGGATCTTCGATTCGTTTCACTTCTTATTGCTTAGACTTTGACAGAATAGATAAGGAAATCCTTCATAACCAAAAAACGATATGAGCTTGGTGGTTTGAGATTTGTCATCGATTTTTAATATAAGCATGCAGGTATGTATGTATTGCAACTTCTCCTCATTTTTTCTAGTTTATTATCCTTATTATTATTATTATTATAATTTTATTTAATATTAATTACCGGAATGTTTGAGGAAAAAATAGGTAAAAATTATGACATTTTGATGAATAACCGGATAAATGAAATTAATTTAAAAATACAAATTTCCTGGTTTGTTTGATTTTGAAGTCAATTCCACCTTTTGATGACTGATAAGCAAATTCAGAGATGAATTACTTACTCGTCGTAATCGATATTCTGTTTTGCCATCAAATCAGTTAACATCAAAATATTTGATTTCATTTGAATTCAACACTCGAATGATTGAAGGCTTAAATGTCACATAAAACTAACCAATAATTTAATTAATTATAACTTTTGTGTTGATTCAGTCTTTATTTCGTTTTTGTGAGGCAATAAAGAAGATTAAAAAGCACTTTGAATCAAGGAAATTTTATTCAAATATTTATTACTATTATTATTGAATAATCAATTTTATAACAAAGTGTTGGTTTCAAAAGTTGAGTCAAATTTCTTTATTTCGTTTAAAATAAAACTAATGTATTATCGATTGAATTAGTATTTTATTGCAAATACAGTAATCGATTGATAAATGCTTAGAGTTTTCCTAATTATAGGTAATTAACTTTTTTTGTTCAGTTTTTCAATTGAATTCAATAGGAGTCGATTGGAATGAGAACCCCTGGACTCGCAAAAAGTTAATTTAACTGGAATTCAGTCCAAACTAGTGTTGGAAATATATTACAAAACATGAGAATCAAAGAAATTAAGTTACGAACCGAACGGCAAATATTCAATCAATTTTAATACTATTTATATACAAATTGAGAGTTTTATGTCTAATTATAATAACCCTACTTATCGTTTGCCGCACTTTACAGCAGAAAAGAATTGAAATTCACTCAAATTCAGGTCATATTAGATATGAGTCACAAGTAATTAGATTATGAATTCCTAACGAATTGCGTGTATTTTATATTACAATGAGATAAATATTTCGATATTAATGTGCAAACTATCCATCGATTCCACAGACAGACAAATCAGTCGATTCACAAAAATTTTGATTATTTTACAAAAAAAATAATTGGAGAAAAAGATGAGAGAGAAGGAGAGAGAAGAGAGGAGAGAGAGAGAGGGAGGGAGTAAAGAGAGGAGAGAGAGATAGAAGGAGAGGAGAGAGAAGAGGGAAGGAGAGAGAAGGGAGAGATTGTTTGAAAGCCAAATGAATGAATGATTGAGAAGAATGTGGTGTTATTTGATTTTCTTGAAGGCCGAGTGCTGACCACCGATCGTAAGACTAGTAGGTGTTGTAACTGTAGTATTGTTGGGTTTAGGCAGAGGTGATGGCGACCCCCGAGGCGTATCACAATTGCTACTGTGATTACTGCGATTCTGTTCTGATGATATACTTGCAAATGAGTCACGCGATGCACACGAATCTCTTGAGTTGATGTCGACATTTGGAGAATCGCCAGAATCTCTTGAGCCCATCAACGAGTACTTTGAACTGTTAGAGTTTGACATTCTTTGATGTCGACGCCATTTAGCTCTTCTATTACTGAACCATACCTGAGATCAAAGCCGCAGATAAGAGAATGTGATTATTATTTATTTAATCATTAGTTTGAATAAATCTAATTAACATTGATTTCAGATCGTATTTAAGGCAAAAGCGCAACAAATTATACTATACAGGGATGACTACCTAATGATGTATAGGCAAGGGCTCAAATCGCACTCCATGTCTATTTAGTGACAGAACAAGAATTTAACCCTTATTTGAGTGGTAACCACCCCTTTCGCAGTCCTGTGTTTATTGATCTTCAATTCCTTTAATGACGAAAAGGCGAAACGAAATTATCGCCAAATTGTGTTCAAACGGCTCTAAACTTATAGAATCGAATAAAACAATTCCCTTAACCTATAATTTCTCTCAATGTTTAATCATTAGGTTTTAGTTAACTTTCGGCTCCCATTCAGAGGAATTTCATGTGAACTGAGTTGTCATTAATGACATTCTGGAGAGAGTCAGTCGTTTGACTATAGTTATGCCTATTTTGTGAATTTAAACAAGTTTTCAGTCCGATTGCAGAGTCATTGACAGAATGAAAAACACATTAAACTGTTCTCCAAATGGTTTGTTCGTCACAATTACGTTACCATCGAATCGAAATCGATTTAATAATTAAGTCCAACATTTCGTGAATTATATTGCATTTGTTCGACACAATTACCTGACAAACAGTTTCACGATTTGCATATCATTTGTTTCACTCATACCGGGGATGGGTATCAAAACTAATTGAAACCCCCGATAGTCTGTTATTTCTTATTAAGGACATGCATCGGAAAAGTGGCGACACTGAGAAGAGATGAGTATTTCTTAGACCCCCTCCAGTAGCCGCTGACACAGTGCACATCCCCTCACCTTTTACTACTCTTACATCGATTGATATTCTCTGCCCCTAAGAGTTGCCCTAGCTTGGTCATTATAATAGTGAACATAATAGGAATCATTAATGAAAATAATTATTTTCATCAAAAACTTTATTTACATAAATAGCAAAAACATAACTATAATCTGAATTTAATGGAAAAACAATCCATTTGTCAGTTGACTGACTGTTGTTTTATTAATTTGTTTCTTGAATTTTAATGTCATTCAAACAAAAGAGAGTCTAATTTAATCAAAATTATAATAGAATTGCAATTTGTCTGAAAAATGTGAATTCAATGAAATTAATTCATTAAAGTAAAAGGTATTCAAAATGTCATTACATTCAAAGTATAGGAAAGTGCAGTGAAATCGATTAGTTTATCAGAAAAACCTTCAAGATCAATTGAAAGCCATTGTAATTGAGAATTAATGATATAAACTTGGAGTTGATTCAACTTCTCACAAATCAATACTATCGGTGAGAATAATGACATTAAATAGGAGTCATATAATTGTTATCTGAAATTAATTTTGAAAAAAACAAAACTTCGAAACTAAATATTTCTGTGTTTATGTTTGAATCAAATAATGAGAGAATAACTGGTTTTTGGAGGTAAAGGATTTTCTTGCAATAAATTGGATTTCATTGAAAATTGGATTCAATTGAAAAACACTTCATATTTGCATTGCATTTGAATATAATTTATTCATTTTCATTGCCTTTTGTGTGGATTTCATTAAAAATCGATTTTTGTTCGGAAATATTCGGGAATTTAAAAAAAAAGAAAAAATACATTTATTATTGAATGACATAAATATTTGTTGAATTTGGAAGAAATACTAATTTATTCGTAATGTGAGGAACAATCAGTTGACTCATTCAAAAGGATATCATTTGAATGGAAGAAATAAAATTTAATTTCATTGTATTGTCTCTCAATTGAAAACTGGAAATTGAGTGAAGAATTTTGAAGAGAAATCGATTTGTGTTTTTTGTCGGATAACTAATTGCTTGCTTTCTGGCCAACAGACACACGGCATAGATTGGCGAATGAGAGGCTGTGCCCAACAGAACGCAACGCAACTCAATGTCGCGCTATCTCTCTCTGTGAATATACCTGTGAATATACCAGGGTATATTACTCTGGAAATATATGTAAAATTTAGCATAACTTGTTGTCACGCAATCTATTTTAATAGCAAATGCTATTCATTCGCATTTCTCCTCCAAATGAAAACTCATAACAAGAAACTCAATAATAATAATAATAAGAATAATAATAATAAATGTAATAATAAATGGCATTTGTGGAGCGGTAGGAGAGAATAGGCTGTTGGCAGGAGTCGGTGGGTGCTGTCGGTGCAATGCTGTCGACGGTGCACATTGGCGAGCAAAGCAAAGCACAGCCAATCAATTTGTAATATTGATTTTGCAATTATGCCATTCATAGCACTTCCTATTTTAATCTCATTCATTACATTCATTAATATATTGATTTGAATTCGTCATAAAAACTAGAGATTTGTTTCTCATTCCTTTTTCAAATCAGTATTGGTTTTCGAGTCATTCGAAGTCAATCTTTGAGTTTTCAGTATTAAATTTGATGTTCATTTTGCATGATACTATTTCTAATAGATTTATATTATGAATGCAAAACATCTATTATTTCGATACAATTCGCTTATAATATGTTATTATTTTACGACAAAAATATAACTGAATATTATTTTGATTAATGAAAATCAAATGCATTTTATGTTCGTAAAAACGATATAAAATAAAAGACATTATGTTTTATATTCATTTCAATCGCATTATAATATTGGAGTCGATTTCATATAAAAACGGAAAAAATTAATTTCAACTTATTTTCAGCGCTTTAATAGATTAATAGATTAATTGTACAAAACATTGTGGAACAGCCATTTGAGCCCTTCCTGTCCACTCATTAATCATTAATGTAAGAAGGGATCGGATAAGGGGTAATTTGAATAACTTATCTTGATCATTTGAATCTCTAATTGATGATAGGGTATATTTGATTATAAATTGTGAGTTGTGTCTAACAAATTGAAGTGAAATGATGTCATACCTGGACTCTGGCCTCAGACAAGCTGGTGATCTGTGCGAGTCTTTCTCTGGTGGTAACACAGGGATAATGTGTTCTCTCGAACTCCTCTTCGAGTACTTCCAGCTGTTCGTGAGAGAAAGTGGTTCGGTTGCGACGGAACTTTGCGGAACTGGAATTCGGGTCGAATGAGAGGTGGGGGTCAAATGCGAGCTGTTGTTGTGAGAGAACTGCTGATGTGTTGCTATGATTTGGTGAGGAGGAGTTGCTATGATTACTGCTATTGCTATTGTGCTTAATGTCATCCTTATCCAGATCTTTATCTTCTGAAAGATTTTACAAAAACTTGATATCATTACTTAACCAAATAATGACCAAATTTAGACTCAAAGGACTCACCTCTATCTCTGTCCCTATTGTGTTCCAACTCATCCCTATTGTGCTGTTGTTGTAGGAGAGCTGCGTGTGATAGTGGAGATCCCGGCCAGAAATGAGCCGTTTGTCCTGTGTGTGGGTGACCCTGAGTGGCTAGTGCTGCTGCCGCTGCTGCCCACGCAGCGTACAACTGATGACCAGGGGTACCTCCTATATAACCAATCATTCTCTAAATGAGCTTGTTCCTCAAACTAATAATTATACTAGCTTACCTCCATAGGGATGTGATGGATGGTGGTGTGGATGAGGTGCCATAGGATAGTGCACAGAGGCGGCAGTGGCCGCGGCGGCCAACTGGTAATTCCTTGCAAACTCTGCAGCCGCGCGTTCAGCCGCTCTGTTCCTTAGGATGCGATTGATTGATGAGACAGAGGGTGCGGTGCCGTTCGTACAAACACCTGATTCATACAAATTTCAATTAAGAAAACATTTTAATTAATTATCTCTGTATTGAAACTCTCAGCGAATATCTGTTATCTTTAGGGCTCATTAAAAATTAAGCTTTCATTTGATGTGAATCTTCTCTTCAAACGATTCGTCTCTTTAGTCATAATTTATTGCATTTCAAACAAAGTTATGCGAACAGAGGTTTCGCTTATTTTCTTTATTTTGTTTCCTTTGCACAAAATTCTAAGTAATAGTGAATGCAATCGCTTTTCACTTCATTTGTAGTGCAATTTTAAAGTACTTTTTCAAAACTCATTTTTTCCCTCCGATGCCAATCAGTCACTAAGGGTTAACTCAGGTTATCATTCGGTATGGCTATAGTCCTATAGGTATGGGTAGTATGGGTGCAACCACTGATCAGTCTTTTGACGTATTTCTTTATTGAGTCTATTCTCAAGACATTGGGAATCACTGACAAACTGCTACTGTACTGAAAGAGCACAACCTTCGGAGTGTCTTCTCTATGCATTTGAAGATTTCTAATAACTGAATACCAAAATGACATTTAGTCTGAAGTTAATTAAGTTGTTATTCTGTTAAAATCCATACCATTTAATACAAATTAAAATGAGTTTATATTGAGAGAGAGGTCCGACAGAAGAAAATTGTTGGATATTCTGGCAAATATTGTTGGGAATGAGCGCTCAATCATAGCACTGATAACTTTAATGGCTTAATCTGATTATTCAATTTCTGAATTTATCTTTGGCTGAATGGCATATACTCTAAAAGTTTGCACAATTATCTGGTTTTGAAAAATGTCACTTACATTAAAATTGAAAATATTTCAAATCCGCTCCCCTTCGGGTGTCTCTCAGTCTTTGCACCGAAAGTATATTTTAGTCTTTTTTCAATGAGTGATAAGATTGGTCTCAAATGACTCTATAAATCAAATTCAGTTAAGGACGACATTGTGCTGATCACAAAAGTCAAGCATTGATCCCGACTCAGGGACAGTCTCTGTAGGTCTAAACTAGTAATTTGGTGTCTCATAAACAACAAACTCCCAATTATTTGTCTCAAAATATTTTTGACCCTAATTTCAACGATAAAATCTAGAAAACTGTGGATTGTTTTGACTTTTGTCTGCTTTGAGAACAATTGAAGACTAGAATTATATCCAGAATTTACACCATTGGATGGGAGACATGGATAGGGAGACTTAGAGAGTCATTAAAGTGTAACCCCAGTCGGGGCTGTAATTGTGTGTAAGTAATAGACCTTTCCTTAAGCAAAAGTGAATCATTGTATCGAATGCGTGGCACTGGTATCACAAGAAGACTCACATTTTTGGACTTTTATTCATTTTATGAATTAGTTTGAGTGCCGGAAACGACAACACTATAATCAAGTGACGAATACCAATACTTCCTGTCCTTTACAAATGAAAAGGTTAGGCACGAGTGAACAGTATAGTCATCGCTATCATATCTTGAGTGAAAGTGGTTGTGCTGAGCAGTGCTCACAACTCATTCTCAATGAAAACTACAGACAATGCAATGAATGAGCAAACCTGTTGGGTGTGTGCGCACAGGCTTTTAATTCAAGCGAGTAATTGCGTTGTCTTGTGGCCAATTTCACACATTGCTACCTGAGCCTACCTGAGCTGAGCAATCACTCAATGATCTAAAAGCATAGAATGAAATCCGATATCAAATGCCTTTTTGATGCCTATATTATCGAAACCGCAATTTTCTAGTCATCGGCTCCTAATGTGCGCAAACATTAGATGTCTGTCCAATACATTAGAGTTGGAAATAATTACTTTCGAAGAAACTCTCATTTATTATAAGACAACGTATCTGACAATATCTCACAACAACTTTATATTCAACCAAAAAGCAGTAAAACTTTACTCTTATTTTTGTGAGAAAAGTAAAAAATTGCAAAACTTGTCACACATTTCCAGAATTTGAGATTTTTGAGAGCCCTGAGGATGTGCTGTGAGCTTACAATTAATCACTTGTCCATTAAGTTATCAGTTAATGAAGTTTGCATTCACTCATTCGCCAGTCATTGATATAAATTAACAACAAATTGAGTCAACTATTTGCTAGATCATACCTTCACTGATGAGCCGTTCCCGTATTTCCCAGGCAAAAATTGTGGGGTTCTCTCTCTTGTACTGTTCAATTTTGTTGACCACTACCGGAGTGGCCACCTTTGGCTTTGAGCCCCCGATGACCGTCGAATGACTGGGCGAACGGAATAGCGCTGCGGTCGTCCCTCCAGACGATGCCTCGTAATAACGACCTGAGAGTAGAGAAATATAATTTATGTGACAATTGTTCGCTATTTTCGATAACATGTATTCTGTGCTCTTTAATGATCGGTTTGGAAGTAATTTCGACTCAAATATAAGTCTCACGTATTTATCGAATATAAAGAACTGATATTTCGTTAAGTAATACGACGACAGAAAGAGATGCAAAACTATTTAGTCATATATAAGTGATTTGCATATAAACTAATGTTCTGAACATAAGCACACCTGCCCTCCACTGTTCTGCTCAGCCCTTCGACAATAAAAAACTTAATTTTCGTTGCTTTCTGAGAGACCATCAAAAAAGTTGAATACTTTATACGTTTTGATGGCAAGTTTTGAAAGGGTTGTGCAATTATAACACAAGAACCGGATACAGGTGCTATTCTAGTGATACTCCATTGCTCTGTACTAAAACCGATCCTATGCTTAAACTTTATTATCATTTAGTTTTTTGTTTTATATCTAATCTGATTTAAACTTCAGTTATAATAGTTTTTCAAATTTGAATTACACTATAATTTGGAGAGAAATGCAATTTGAAAGCATTTGAATGGTTAGCGAAAAACGGTCTGAAAATAATGTAATAGAAAAGCAATTGATTCAAAAGTCATGATTAAAACACATTATATGGAGAAACGGAACTATGCTTTGATAAAAACAAATGAGTAATCATGTCGTCCAAGAAGTGTGTCTTAAATATTGTTTTATATATTATTATTATATCTGATATTAATAGCAATTATAGTTTGAAATGAAGTCCAAGCGATGGCTCACCTAATAATTTACTGACAGCTGCCGTTTGGAACGGAGAGAATGGACCCGTCATATGCGACAGATTGACCGGACTTATGCCTGGATGTGGCACTGGATGGGCGATCTGCGAGATAGGCTGTGGGGGCGTACCATTGCTAGTGTGATGATGGTGTGGATGCAAATGATGTGGAGATGTAGTGGTTGTCGGTGTTGACGGGTCACGAGTAGTACCTGAGAGAGAATTGGGTACAACAACAACATTAACTAATTTTCGTCAATTACTTGCAGAATATTAGATAAGAAACCAATGATTAAGCGATAATCAAATGAAATTTAGGCTGAATTTGATCGCAATGATAGAGTAGTTTTCACAATAACTGTAAGCAAACTGTAATGCAATGCAAACTCAATATTTGTTTCTTTCTTACTCTAACTCGAATCGGGAGTAAATCTAAATCGAGTTTTAATTATGAAATGATGAGAAAGTATTTTTATTTTACTGCCGATCGTTCCACATGTCATTCAGTCCCCACTAATGGGTACACAAAAGTGGAATAACTAAATGCCAGCAGAGATTCACACAAAACTTATAACTGTTTTATTGAGCACTCAATACATTGTCCACTATTTGTCAAATTATAATATTGAAAGAATACCTGATTTATGATGAGATGCTATGAGACCATCGATATTGAATTTGATTTTTTCGTTCTCCATTTTCTCACTCTTTTCAATCTTCTCGATCTTCTCAATTGCAGGCGTCGTACGAGAATTCGTACGCAAATCCATATTTGCCCAAAATTTTCCAATAAAATAGAATAAGTCTTGGCTTTAGTCGAGAAAAATGATCGAAGAAAATGATGGAATTCCTAAACCATTTGAATAAAATATAAGATAAGTTAATTATTTTTAAAAAATTTGGTCTTAAAACAAGTTCTTTTGAAATGAAATGCATTAGAAATAGAAAATAAAAGAGAGATGTGTTTAGTTATTCTGTTCATAGTCTAAATGATTGCTTCAATTTATCTGAATTTGATATCAGAAGAAAAGTCTTTTAATTTTTTCCAACTCCTCTTTAAGTGAAGCGATTTTATCAGATCCTTGGCTTTTTCTCTTTTCATTTGCAGATTTGTTTCTAAATTTTGCCCCAAAAAATGCTAAATTAATTAAGAAATGAAGCAAAAAGAGACGTTCCTCAGCACAGCATTGATTGAAATGTTTAACGAATAGTCAACATTAGAACTGATAAATTGAAAATTTCTTTCTCTAAGCGCTCCGCCACTTATCAAATATCTGGTGTCGTATAACTCGTGTATATTTTCCAAAATAATACATCAAAATCAAATCAAATTAAATTTCTGTTGCCTTTCGTATAATTTTATTTCTCTTCAGTTCGTAAATCTTTTTCTCTGATGACTCGACGGCTATACAGTAGTGGCAAAAAGAGCGCTATTTCTACACTTTGCGATTAGATCATACTATTAGAGAGGACAGGTAGCACTCGAACAGATATATTATAATTATTTAAATTAGTTGCTCAGAAACAAAGAGAAATGAATGACACTAATTGTCAAAAGAGAGATTAAAAACCATTTAATTTGAAATATTCAATGATTTCGGGAATTTTCTCTTAGCTTGTGCCAAGAGTAAATTCATCGCCAGAATACTTAATGTGCGCTCAAAAGAATTTAATCGCTGAGTTCAGTAGTGATTCAGAAGTGGCCGGCGTTAGGTTTGAGCACAAGATTTATTTATTACCGCATAAGAGCTGTAATTAAAGTTAATATCTATTGCTTTAACAACTTGTTATTGCTGTGAAAATGTTGAGTGAAGAAGAAAAGCTAATCGTGAGAGAAATTATTTTAATAAAACTGCCAAAACTTTTAATTTGTAGATTCAAGGCTACACTGCTTTGTATTGTTTACTGTTCACCGAATCCATTCAATTAGAAACGATAGTAGACTTCCTCTCCTTTTCAAACAAATTTGAATAATTCAAATGTGAAGTCAGACCCAAACCATATGATTGAAACTTTCTTTTCTTAGGCTTTCGGCGAATATTTCTCATGACTTTCAGAGTCAGTGATAAAGAATATATAACTGAGAATTAAAAGCACCAGAATATAAAGGACTGACATTTAGAGGAAATTGGCTGACGATGACAATTACTCGTACATAAAGAAAATTTATACCCAATTGTTAAGTTATGCACATTTTATGCACACCCTATGCCTCTCGTAATTGCAACACATTGTATGAAAAGTGTTAATTGAAAAAACAAAAAAATGTTAATTAAATTTCTTCGTGAAAACAAGAAATTCTCATTAATTCCGATAAGTTTCTGATAAAAACCAGAATTCAAAACAAAAAGTTTGCAAAATATTCTGCAAAAAGCATTTAAATTGAATTGCATTTTAAGCTTAAATTATTTCAAATATAAATCAGAATAAAAAGAACAAAACAAATGCAAAAATTAATTCATTTGAAGTAAATGTAAGAAAAAAGGAAGAATTCAAATATTTTGCGAAACATTTTTCAAATATTTACCTTTTGGTATAAATAAAGAATATTTTGCATTAAAATGGAGAATAAAGTTGAGAATAATGATGATAGTAGTGGTGGTTAACACAAACAAAACAGATCAGGTTTACTAACAATTTGCAGCACATAAATCATTGCCTACTTAAGGAGCTCAGCCAAAAAGTATCAAAATTTCATAGCACAGGTAATATGCGGTCGTTATGCTATGCCTAGACTTTGAGTGAAAGCAGTGGCCGAGTGATGGCTGCAATTATGGGCAACAGATTCCTTATTTTCGCCAAAAAGCAACACAAGAATGAGAGCCAATGCATGAAAATGTTTGGCGTTTATTAGCAGAAAGAGCACAACACATACCACTGTCAAGAAAAGGCACCGAACGCTAACAACTGAGCAAAAATTGAATGTTTGCCGAACAAGAAGGCAGAGCGCAATTGAGGGGTGCCTCTCATGAACTGAGAGGTGAGCAAAATAAGCAGTTAATGCAATTCTAACTAATAATGATTGTAATGATGCCTCTATTACACCACACTATTGTCAGAGCACTCTCTCTGTCTCTCTCCTCGGTCTGTCATTTGTAGTGCGTCTATGAGTCGACACAACATATCAGACTCCGATTGAGAATTACTTTTCACAAAATCATTATTAAATGTAAACTTCATTTCCTTTGTTTTATTAGTTTTTAGTAATCTTTGGGTTTAATGTTTAGTTAAGCTCTGGTTGTTGTGGAGTAGTCCCAGACTTTTGTCTTGGACTGCACTCAAACTTAGTATTAAGCAAATGACAAATACAGAGATTCTCTTCAAATGTTTTAAATGCATTAATTTGTTTCCCTTTTTGTTTCTCATGTATAAAATGGACGCAATTTTCCTCATAGTTTGCAAATTAATGCTTATATGACTGCAAATTAGTGACTAATGCGGCGGCTGATGACAGAACCAACAGATTTGGCATAACCTAACTCTAGGCAATAATAACTACCGCACAACAATTTTCATGAATCGTCTGCTTCTGATTTGTCGGGGAATCAATTATATTACGATTCTTACAGTCGTATAGTCGGCCAAATTGATGTATTTTTGATGATCTTTAGCTTTGGGGCATATAATTCAAAATTTAACTTTTCTAAAGGTTTGAGTCCAACAGTCTATAGAACTGTACGCAAATTTGAACGATTCAGCGGTAAGTAGTGAGCAGTCAGTGCTCAGCAATGACTGCTCTCCGCTCATAAAAATGCAATCATATATTGTGTATAACTTATAAGTTTGTATAAAAGTTTTGCCCGCAGGTAACCAGCCTTCAAGTGATGAGGTTTTAGGTGCCAACTCTCCAAAGAAAGAACACCGCATAAAGAATAAGCTATTTTTCATTGCCGACTCTCTCTCTCTCTCTCTCTCTCTCTCTCTCTCTCTCTCTCTCTCTCTCTCCTTTCAATTGTGTAATTCGTGTGAATGCGAATCGAAATCAAAGTTAGATCCGAATGTTTGGTCTAAACTATGAGCCGAAGCGATAATATTTGGCATTCGTAGAGACGTTAAGAAAAGATTTTGATTATATTATATAAATGGTATTAATGGAGGCATTGGAGGTACGGGTGATTGCATGCACTGAGCATTACTTGGAGAGTGAGTCAGTTAAATAGACAGCTATAGAAAGTCATTGCGATTATGATATTTGATGGCTTTCGGCAATTCTTCTCCAAAAGGCCATTGAATTTGCATTTTTGGCATAAGAGGCGGAATCGAAGCCAAATATTCACTGCCGTCAGGGATAGGAATGGCAGTCATTGGGGGTATCACTGGCTATGATTTGAAATGCAAACCGCAAATTATGAGAGCAAGACATTCAAACATTCAATTTAGTCAAAGACATCGAATTGAAGGTAAATATTGTGAACCGGCGCTCAATGCTTGCAAAAAGTTGGCGGCACCGGCACTGAAACCGATTATATACCATCAACTAATTGACATCAATGTCTGCCGTCACCGAAATCACTGCCGGCTTGACAAATGACGATCCCATGTGAAGGATAGCGGACTTTCCATCACTTCTTATTTAAATGAAAACATCGAAACGCAAACCGAATCACACTTTAATTGCCGTGGATTTAGTGAATCCTATGGCGTCAGGAATGCCCTCAAGTCCTGTTACAATGAGTTCATGGCTTTGACATTGACATCAATGACAGGTCTCACTCGACATTCCTCTGATAAGACAGGAAATCGAAGAATAACTGCTTTGAGACAATAAAGACTTAGCGACGGTTCAAAACAATGATTGCTTAAAATTTTTAATTTAAATTTTCTCCATTTAATTAAAGGGTGCGGCCGTTAATTCCCTCCTATTGTCTTATGGTCTCAATCCAGTGGTCGACAATAGGTTTGTGACATTAAGAAAGCGCAACACATAGACAGACATTGAATTCAGACAATAGCCATAAGTGAGCATCACTTCAACAAAACGAATCACTAAATTAAAAGTCATCAGAAAAAGCATTGGAAGCACCGATTCTCACGACAATGAATACAAACCAAACAAATAATAGCAAAATGAATGAAAAGCTTTTTTGTCACTATTCTTATTGTCAGCTTTAATTCACACAAACTCTGTATTAATTGTATTAACGTCTGAATGTTTGAGCAATTTTTCATTAAATCCATCCGTCAGTTGCTTTGAACATAATTTTAAGTCTTTTTTGTTATTTTATTATTTAATTTGAAAACTTTATATTTATGCGATCCGTGCCATACATTTTTGATTAGATTCTACAAAAGCACAACTCCTCTGAGGAAGCGCTCATTCTTCTTCTCAATACAAATTAATCATGATCATATGAAAAGGCATAGACCTTCAAAGGAGACGACAAATTGTGATAGAAAACTGTTGGGTCGTAGAGACAACACCGGCACCAAAATTATGCTCAGTTTCTAGACTTTAATTTATTCTTCATATGATTCATATCTAACATTAATATCTTGGAAGTGAAGACTCGATACCTGTGTTTCGATTAGCAAATGTAGGAAAAGATCGAATTGAAAGAAGTGAATAGTTTTGGTCTTAATGTTGGAAACAAGACCAACATTAGTAACAACAACACAAAATTAGCAAGGCAACCAACACGCGATGGCCAATGCACGCTAACATTGCACAGCATTACCTGTGCACTGACTGTTGGCTCCGTTGGAAAACTTGGGAGTCGGTGTGGCGTAACTCACATTTGTATTAAGCATTTTAGGGGGACAGCAATGGTAGGTATAATATGACTTGTGCTGTGTTTTGCACGCACTGACAAAACGGCATTCGCCGAGCACTCAAATAAAAGGCAACACATGTAAGACATGCAACGATCACTAAAACTACTCATAAGTTATATGTGCTGCTGACAAATGAGTTGGAATATTGGGAACCCAACCCTCTAATAGTCCAATACTTTATTCCCGGTTCCGAAAAATTCTAATTGTATTCCACCTCTACTTAATTCATACGACTCTTACACCTATACCTGTGATACGAATAAATTACAATAAAATTATGCTTTGATTATAGGAGTTGTAAATAACTGAAGAGAATTCTGCCATCAATTGCTAGCCTTTTGTTTTGAGACTTGTTTACTAACTTTAAACAAATTGACTCTTCTTTGAGCTCATCGACGATAGTCGCTAACCGTTGAATCCATTCCGCAAATCAAACACAGAATACATGTTTGGAGTAGTTTTTTGTTAAACTCTTCAAACAACAAATACTTAACAAATATTATGATTGAAACACAAAATAAGTTATTCGCAGAATATTTTGTTAAATCTATTTTATTGCTGATTATTATTAGATCGATATTATTGATAATATGACTGAATGTTAGCAAAACATTCAATTATTTTCATGAATTTAATATAAGAATTGGTTGGAAACACAATTGTTTGTATTAACACATATTTGTTCACAATATTTGTTTAAACGCGTAAATTGCTTCGCAAAAGACTAGATATCGAGTATTAAATTGATTTCAAATGAAAAGTGATGTCAAAAACTTTCCTCATTGAGAGAAATCATGGGAGAGATTCATGTGATAAACAGGGATGGCTTCCAATGTATCGGAACATTACTAATGAAGAATTTTATCTCAAGAATCAGTGAAATTTGATTTGTGCTCATGGGAATTGATGTTATGAATTACTAGACAATCCATCATGCAAGGTCTGTGTCATCCAATTTCATTGAAGAATTCGGCAAAAATTCATTACAAGGGGTTTGAATTCACTTAAAAGAGTATCCGTTTGTTTGAACATCTCTGATATGATTATATTATAGATAGTTGTGATAAGAGGTTCTCATTAATGAATCGGAATCTAAATCCAAATCAAAGTAAAAATAAAATCCAATTCATATTCATTTTCATATTTATGAGGCATTCAATTATCGCATAATTTATTGATTAAATTTTAATCAATTAATTGAATATTTATTCATAAAATTCAAAATATGAGTGAATTTATTTGAAGAGTTGGGACTGAGATAAGCATTGAATTAATGAAATCGCTGTGAAATCTATTGATATTTATCCTGACTTTGATTTTCAGTTGAAAGTCAAGTTTTGGGAAATTAGTTTCATTTGTCATCACTTATATAACTCAAAGCGAGGTCTGAGCCGGAAATTTGGAGACGACTGACACTTGCGATCACTTTGACTGCGCGACCAAATTATAAGGTTTTGATTTCCGGTTTTTATATTTCAAATTATCAAAACGGAACGGAAATCTTTAGATATTATCATCGAAGCCATCATCACAGACACCATAACATAACATTTGGGTAACTGAGCCGACTGTCCACAACAACAGCAGCTCTCGTCTGACTAACCATTGAGTCACAAACGCCAGTATAGCATAACAACGGATCAAATATAAAATTATGGCCTTTATATCATTCATACAACAAATTATTTATTTTTCACTATTTTTTGCCCAAAATATAGTTTTGTTTCTTTCGTTTGAGTGAATGTGCACCTGGCAATCAACCACTGCTCAACCTTCCAATAGATAGGACTTCAATACCTATCAAATACTGATGTGTCAGTACTCGTACACCGCTCTCAACACTCATTTGACAAATAACTCAATTCAAGTTTCCGACCAAATGATGAGTAAATATATAATTAAAATACAGTTTAAGTGTAATTTGAAAACATATGAAGCCTTAAATGAAGTCAAAAGCGATAATTACTGAAAATTAATTGATTTTTGAAACTGATTTCATTACAAATGATATGACTGTTGGGAAACATTGCCTAATGACAGGGGCATACAAACAGTGAAAACTAATTTTTCATTTAATATTCATTTGCACCGATGTATGAATAATTACGGCGTGAATTAAAGTGACTTATTTAAATATAAATTATACCAAGCTCAACTACAAAATTTAATTAATTTCCTCAAATTCTATTCAACCGACTATTTCTGTGCGTAAAATAAATAAAAATAATAATAAATTTAAAATATAATAACAGGTTATTGAGAGTTAGTTGGTGTGCATCGGGAGTAGATATGAGTGCAAACACGGGCGCAATATCTCATTCTTCATGACAAAACCTCATCACCATTTGATGATCCGTTAGTGTAATTGAGTAAAACCGGCTCCGGATATGATTTTTCAATGTTTTCAGTGTTTTCAGTGTTTTCAGTGTTGCTCCGATTATTGCTTTACAGCGCTCTTACAGTTGTGATACAGCGCTCAGGCCTTTCATTATTATTATGGCTTAGAATTATTGTTATTATTATGATTGTTATAATACTATTGTTAATAGAGAGGTCTCAACTGAAATACGATTGTGTCGCTCATCGACTAATTTATGTTTCATTACTACTCAGGAAATGCCTCCCAAAATAAAAAGTGAAAAAACATTGTTCGCCTCCCAAAATGCCTTTTATATCGAAGCAGTTTTTGAAGTTAAGCTTTAAATCATAGCTTTAATAATAGGAATAAAATAGTTTTATTTTTATATCAAATATATGAAAATGTTATGCAATCGCATTAAGTCTGAGTTGATGTTAATAGAGTATAAGCTTTTCTAAACCTATTATGACTGCAATCAAATGGAAGCCAACGAAACATTTGCTTTAAATGTTTACTAAAAGCAAATAAAAAGTTATATAATTGGATGAAAATGTTTTGTCGACAATAAATTTGTGCTTAATTAGAGTCAAGCCTTAATTCACAAGTAATTCATTAATTGGGAGTCATATTAAGCACTAAATTAATTAATGGCAATGTGTTTGGCCAGCGTGTGATAGGCATGTGCTCCTCACTGAACATCACTAGCTTTTGAGAGCACAGCCTCATAGGAGTACACAGACTCGAGCAGACAAACACATCAATTCTGTTTAAGAGTCTAATTAATTAGATAATCAAATGGCTTTTGTTACCCATAATAGTATCGGAGGAACAGCTGCTAAAACACACAAAACTTTGTAAAAAGTGATTCGACAACAACTGCCAAAAAACATTATTTTGATAGCGAAGCCTCAAATCAGTTTCTTTCCAACTCAACCATCAAAGAAATTATAGTCACCTGAAAAATGATAGCATAGACCTTAGAGTGTAATTTCGGTGTACATTAGTGTTGGACTAAATGAGCCACTTTTGGCTCATCTCTAATAGATATATACATTTGGAGCTACCGTTGAGGCAAACATTCAAAGTCTTACATAAGTGCCCAGGGCAATAAATCATTGCGTTTTTGTATTCACATTCTGTAGCCTTTCGCCTGAAGCCAATGCAAAGACACGGCGCCGGTAATACTAAATATCAATTGTCGCCAAAGTAAAGCACAGGGCGTTCGCCACTGTTCACAATTACTGAATATTTACATAAATTTATGAGCAAAGAATCAAATTTAATAAAAAATTGAATGAAATACTATTGGATTTAATGCATGAATATTGTTATCTTTGGATGGATTGCGTGCCGTAATTATCGCACTTTAATTAAAATGATTGACAAATTGGTTATTAGAGCGCAATATCACTGGAGGAGAGCCACCGCAGCAAACGATGAATAGAAGATAATTTGTTAATAAACAGAATTGATTGAAGATTTCGATACAGAATTAAAAGAATGAGAAGAAGAATAGAGAAACAAATTAGTGATTGTATTGAAGTTTATTACTTCTAATGCTATGAAAAGAAGTAATGCATTTGAGAGGCAATAAAACCAGAGTTTGGTTGGAAGGCAGTCAACAGTATTTGATTGACGAATGACTTTATGGCGAGAATGCATGAACTTTAGCTATAACTTGACTTAACGAGAATGTAGTGCTGCGCCCATACCTGAGCTCCCAGAGCTCTACTATAAAGTGGATAAAAACTGTTACAAACAGATCGGAGATTATGTTTGAGATGATGTGAAAAATATAACTTTTAGTTAATATTTATCGTAAAGTCTATTATTAAAGCATTTCTTTTGCTTAGGTTTCAAACAATCAAAACCGCAGTCAAATGCGAGCCGTATTAACGCTCGTCAGCATCGCTCAGCACAATCGCTCAGCACAACACTCGATATCAAATATATCAATCAGTTGTGTTGCCATTCGAGAAATGCAATTAAACTAATTATTGACAAATTATGTTTTGCTCTCTTTTTCAATCGTCAATCAAATGTGGTTCTCATCCAAGCATTACAGCCCTCATAGCCCTCACAAACTCAATCACTAAATGTCTAATCAAAACAAAATAATTTGTATCTTAAATATGAGAAATTGCTTTTTTAAATCAGTTTTCTTATATAAATTAGAAGACTGTTTATTAACAACTTATTCCCACAAAGAAATTCTCTTCAATCAAATCAAGCAATAAATTTGAACATTTTGTACAATTGATTGGCATTGAGTTCATTTAAAAATCAAATCTGATTATATGCTGTTCAACATTTGCATTCAATGTTCAAACTTATTATTATTATTATTCAAATCTAATGTTTAATAATATAACTAATAATAAAAATTTCGGTCAAAATGCGAATAAATATTACTGAAAACTGCTTTTTGGGTGCAATTAAATGAATAAATTTCTCAACGCTTAAGATCGATGTGTTTTTATTTTTGGACACAATCCTTGGTATTTAATCGCAACATATTTCAGTTATCTTTTGTTTGACTGAGAGAGCCGTGGAAAGTCTCGATTGAAAGTAACTCATATCTATTGAATGCAGTCATTCTTGATATGAACACAAATGAAAAAACAAAGAGTAAAAAAAGGAAACTTATGTCAAACAGAGAGAGAAAGTAAGCAATAATTCAAATGTGATTCCTTACATGAAATGATACTCATTTGAGAAAAAAGTTTTCAATAAGAAAAAGTGAGTCAAAGACTGCAATCAATCTTTTTCATTAAGTCATGTTCGCAGAACCCTGAGCCAACAAAGGGACAGACAATATAGTTATGGCATTTTGATACTAATGTCATATTTCTCTCAATTGCAAAAAAGTCTCATTTTTGCCTACTTTTGTATTTAAGTTTTGCAGAAATACCTGAAGTGCAGTCAGTATTGCATAGCTTCACGAATTGGTATTGAAATAGTGATAAAATAGTTTGAGCTTGCTTATAGTAATAATGGCTATTAAGTGATGCTCTGCTACTTTACTAACCTGTAATAGACTGACAAAAGTATAGGTTCGGTCTACCGGCGAATAACATTGAAAATAAGCAGTCAATGATATGAACACAATTGACTCGACTTTCAAATATACTTTGCGCTCAGAATAAGGCCTTTCTAACAATTATGGAATAAAATCTCAATCTTTTTGTGGGAATAAAAAATATAGTTTTGAGAGCTTTTCACTCTGTATTGATTGACTGCACTCGACATGTAATTGAAAGCGAGTCCTAATAAGATATACTTCACTCAATATATACTTATAAATGAGTAAATAAGAGCAGTTCGATCACTGATTTGCCATAACTCTAACCATAATATAATTAAATTTAATACCAGTGTTAAGCACAGTCTTGAGTGGCAGTCGATACTAACGATAAGAGTCCTGACAGAGCACTGGCAGAGTAGTGCCCAATAAACACTCAATAATCAACTGAGAGTTGATCAGCAAAACAATCGGTGAATTGGGGGTCATATCGATGGTTGTGCGCTCACAAGAGTCTAATTTGGGTTGCAATGAATATTTCATTCACAGTAGCGATGCTGTGCCGTACGGGCTGTGTTTGCACCGCCTGTAGTGCTACCCAACTGTTTATCCCACAGAATAGCACTTAACCCCTGACACTCGTAGAAATGGCTTCAATTTATCTCTACTAAAAAATGCAATTGATTTGTGAGAAAGAGAAAGTACTGTTCCCTTCAATCGATCCAAACAACTTATAGTGGGGCCAATATTCCGGCACAAGTGCTGTGCTTACGATTTATTGGTTCGGGTCAATGGGAAATATAAGAAATATAGTGAGAAAAACTGCATTTTAATGATCTATTGTTAATATTCGTAAAATTACAAACAAATTCACGTTTTGCTGTGCTATCAGTTTAATGGGCGAAACACAGATCAGTGATAAGCGAAAGCTTTGTCTGAATATTCAGTATTGCTCTCAAGAGATGGTAAACGAAGCTTTGATTCACAGAAATGTATTGCATGGCAAGAATCGGTGCCTTTTAATGAATCCCTGGCAATTTAGTGTGCATGATTGCCCATTTTTGGCAAGAGCACAATTAATGGCTTTCAAATTGGTTGCCTTTAATATTAAGCGCTGCATATGAGAGCCCACCCACACATTGATTAGCAATAGTTTAATAATTAATTTGTGGGTAATTTGTTTGCGTGATTGTTATGCGAACCAACGAGTATTGCTCATTGGGCTGAGGGTCTGTCCCTTTTGATCCCGGACATCAATGCATAGAATGCAACACTCCATTCATATGTGATTGCATTCCATGACTAAATACAAATTAAATATTAATAATAATAATAACATTAATGGATAAAAGTATTTAATACAATGTATTGAGTCTAAGGCAGAGAAAAATTAATTAACAAAAGGTTTAGAAGTCAGAGCTAAAGTCAGGCGCTTTCATTGTGTTCAGTCTTTTTCTTATTAAAACATTATGAGTACATCCCTCGAAATAACGCTCAGACAGAGCCGGAGTGCGATTTCTAGCACTGGAAGGTCACACCGATTCACACTTCTCTCCTTCTTTAATATCCGAAGTGAGAAAAAATTGAATTTTTTGTTAATCTTTTCATGGATTAAATCGGAATTTATAATCAACTTATTTGAAAAGCAAATGTAATGCTCTTTTCAAACGACAATCATTTATATAATTGTTTGGTTTCGACTCAACTGGAGTTCCATTTAATTAAATATCAATTTTCAGTCAATAGTTTGCCCAAAAAAATCTATTAATCCGCGAACCGAAAGCTTTTGAAGAGTTTCTTACAATAAATATTGAATTAAAATAATAATGAATTTGAGTTCAAGACTAACACAAAGGCGAGCAAACAATTTGCGGCAATTGCTTTGCCATTCAATGGCTAAATACGGACACAAATCTAGTGATTAATTATATTGTGATAACAAAAAGTTATACGAATAGAAAGTTAGCAAAAATTGCAATAAAGGAAAACTTTTTTGCTTTGATTTGTTATTCGCATTATATGTTTGGATGAACACAAAAGAAGTGAAAAAGACTGCACTCTTCAATCAAATGGAGAAATGAGCACCTGATCAATGAGGGTGGCCACACATAACCGCAATTTGCCGACCACTTCGGGATTGAATGCTTGGATACAATAATTCCGTTGCTCTCAAGTTTGGTTTGATTGACACATAATTTGCTTTTTATTTTGATTCGATAATTTGCTCCACTGGTGGTCTCAAAGAGCACTGAGAGCACAGACCACTGAGCAATGCTGGCAATTGAGTGCTGTGTCAGGTTTGGCTCATCACTGAAAAAGTGTGTTCAGGATTTGGCTCAATGTTTGGATATAAAAAGAACGGTATTAACAGTGAGGTGGTCGGCATTAGACACATATGTCTCGGATGGGGTGCAATATATGTAAAGGTTAGTCACTATACAGTGATGTGATGTAATTAAGGTAAGACTGTTGGAGATCTCTTCAAACATGCATTTAGAGGTGAAACGCGATCACAAAGTGGAGGATCCGGACTCAAAATTGACTCCTCATTCAAACAGAATATGCACTCAATTCTAATATACTTTTTATATATTGGTTTTGAAATGTTTGCCACAATTACGTGAAAATTGGGCTGAAATTCAATACAACAAAATTGAAAAAAAATATGCTTTCAATCAAAAGAAAAGGCAATTCTTGGGCTCATAGATAATGACTCGAAAATTAATTAAAGTTTTACAGCGAGAAGACTGCAAAGACTAAGCGCTCTCTTAATCGACCCAAAAGAGTATGAATTTAATACATAATAAGTGTATTGAAATCTCTTATTCTTGGGTTAATAATTTGGGGAAGAAATTAATAAAAGAATACTTACGGAACGGTTGGTGAGGTGTGTGAGCAGGGATTCAGTGCTTTCGGTTGAGGTGAAGGCAATCAAAGCTTTGATGCGATTATAAGATATGAAAGTTTGAGGTATTTTTATAATTAAAAAACTCTGCGAACAAATAGTGTCTTATGTAATGTTAGGCCTGCGATGAGAGTCGGCCCTAACAAGAGTTTGGATTAAGTGTTTGCAATAGAATGGAGGCAAACATGAATGCAGTTAAATGTGTATAGACTCACATAGACTCGATTCACTCGATTCAAGCTCTTGGGTCGGGTAAGCATAAGTGCAACTATTAAGGGGTGGAAATGCGCAGATATGTGTTGCGCACGACCACAGCCGAGTCCTGATCGCTAATGTCCATTGCGTTCGGATAATCGAGAACCGCCTCTTCTATATTCATGACAATACCAACGATGGGAAGAGAGTTCATAAATTAGATGCAAATACATGTAAATTCAAATCATTCAAAACACTAAACACCACACAATATAACAGACCTTTTATATGATAATGAATTTTATGGTCGATCACAAAACATGACCAAAATTACCAATAAATTTCTCCATTCTTTGAGAACAGTACTTGCAATAACTGAGAATTGAAAACGAAAATAACCAAGAGCATGCACTTTTGCCATTAACTATGTTATTAAAAATAAGCATAAATATTTTATTTCATTTTCATTGAATTTGGTATTTCTATTCTCATGTTAATTGAATTGCAAGAAGAATTTGGTGCAAAGCTCTCGAGTGGTTTAAACTTTGCTAATCATTGATATAATAAAAATATATTCGTTGTATTCCTATTGAGTTTAGACAACATTTACATGTTTTATGTCATATAATATTGTTTTTATTGTCTCTTTTCAATACTTATAGAAGAGAAGCCGAATATCAACTAATTCTGTTTAGGAAATGCTGAGCTGTACCTGAGGTAGTATGTGGTGCAGCACTGCATAGCACTCGGTATAGCACCGGCTCTGTATCGGTAATGCAAAGGTGTATTGAGTTTTACTTTATTATTAACTTTAATAATATTATTCTCGTTATTATGCAGTCAATGATTCAAATGTCGCGTTTGTCACGAAATGATCGAAATTGTAGTCTAAGTCAGAGTTTTTAGCCTTTTTCGGTGCAAACCATTATTATGAGCATAATATTCATTATAATGAATGCAATGGTGAACATCGACTTATATTAATGAGACTTCTTGTTTGCCTGTTGTCAATAGAAATACTATACCCGAGTCTATACCACTATAAAGTGTTATGAGTTCATTAATAAACAGGTATTTCTCCAATAGCCGAGTGGTTACACCCCATTCAATGACAATTATGACAATTCATTGATTTAAAGTCTTAATATCTATTATCTGTTGGCATATGTTTTATGGACTCATTATTATTATAGTCATAGCCTTCGATTTGAGAGCTCTTTCTCTCACAATAATTCAATTTCGATCGTAAAGAAGCGAAACTACAATAAAACTGTTTGTTATAATTACTACTAAATAGAAAATTGTTAGGAAAGACAGTCAATGTTGTCAATTGTCTGACAACTAATTAATGTTAAAATACTTATTAGAAGTCGATTTAGTATTGAGTCGAACAGCAAAACCTTATTAGTGGTAATAGTAATGCCTTTTGTGTCAAATAAATTGCTTTTATTTTGTAAATGAATGAAAAACATTTAGTCGTGTATTCAGTAATAAATGTGGAGTAGTATAGAGTGAGGGCTCATTGTTTCCATTCAGGTGTGATTCCCTGATCACTAATTTCGATAACTAACAGTTTTGGCAAAAAGTTTCCTTTTATTGTCCAATAAATTGTTATCTCGATTGAAACAAATAGATTGTGTAGGAAGTGATGGGAAGTGACCACAACGGGCGGTCGTCTGCTCTTCTCATGACTATTGAAAGACAGGAGAAAAAGTTTATTCGACGCATAAATAGATGAAAACGTTTCTCAAACACATATCCAGCAAATGATTGAAAGCGCAAAACGCATCACAACTGTAACAATGATTGAGTGGGGCTGAACCCCGACACTACCTGAGCTCATCAGTGCCTTACCAATCGCACCAATCGACTCATTCTTCTCCCAAACAAACCTAATGCCAAACAATATTCTCCGGATTCGGATTCGCATCAATTTTCTCTCTAATTAACTGTCATTTTTGGGTATCACCGAAACAACTCAATAATTATGCCATACCTTCCTTACCATTCCTTAGTCATGCCTTTCCAACTCTGCTTTACTTGTTTGCGAACATTTTTTCAGTCAATTCTCAACTACTTATAAGTTAATAAAACATATCTTAAATATATTTATATTTTGAAACACATTCGATGAAAGGTTGAGTGAAATGCAATCAAAGATTATCTTCGGCTCATATTTTTCATTACATTTCTATAATCTAATTGAGAAAATCTGCTAATAATCTGATAGAAGATATCAAAAACTAATACTTAAATAACTTGAGACAAAAGTTGGCTTAAAATGATTCAAATTCTTCTTTGAATAAAAACAAAACCTTCAAAGTCTTGCGAGGCTTCAAATAGAGTGAAGTGATCTGTTTATCAAGAATTCATAGGTTCCTGGTCATACTCATCTCAATACATGGCAGATCATAATTTATTGCTCAGAATAATTTGCATTACGATTATTACATTTTGATTGTTAGAAACAATTTATTAGATATTAAATAATAAGTTCTTTATTACTCATTGTTCCGCATAACGAGATGTAATTTGTTTTACATATATTGAAAAACATGTTTAAAGTTCGTGGTGTTTAAAGTCGCTTTTGGTGAGGGATAACACATCTTAGTACTCAATTTAGAGACTTCAGAGTAATTTGACTCTCTATAGATTATTGACTCCACTATATAATAAAAGATCAAAACATTTTTCTGGTCTCTCTCTCTCTCTCTCTCTCTCTCTCTCTCTCTCTCCTCGATAACAGACACCTTAACTTAGCGCCAAAGTCAGCATTAATGACATTTTAATGTTTGGGTCTCTATTCTGTGGTATCGTCGGATCAGATATTCACAAAAAATTACAAAGCATTTACTTTTATGATATTCATACAGAGAATGGCACACATTCTTCCACTTCAAAGAAATCGCTTAGCGCTCACATAAGAGCGAGCATTCATTCCTAATCACACCCCCTCTCTCTCACCTCCGCCTATTTGCACGAGTATATACTTTTTGAGGTGTCTATGAGTTGACATAAAATTTTTATATATAAAGATAATAATCATTCCTTGAATAAGAGGTCATTGTTCGCCAATTTCTTAGATATGTAATTTTATCCCGGGATGATGAAGCTCCTCCACTCCAGGTGCAAGGTTAAACACAAACTTTTATTCAATTATCATGGGATAACCAGGTTGGGCTTGAAATTTGGTTGCATTGAGTTGATAAACTTGCCAAATTAAGTTGAATTACATTAAATTTGCCAAAATTCCAAACATTATGTATCAGATGCCAAATCGAGTTGAAAGAGTTAGAGGGAGAAATGCTGTGCTATTCCTGAGTCTTAACCTCCTTAGGCATCCCTCAACTTTTATAAAATCTTTAAAATATTTTGTAAATAAGAGAATCTAAACTGAGATTTACTCGATATTTAATAAAAATAAGGATTAATGCCGAACATTACCTTTTAAATTAAATTCTGCTCATTATTCTTGTTTCATTTATACGAGATAAAAAAAGCAAATTGCTCATTGTGTCAAGCATAATGTCATCCCTTAGGGGGAAGTTGTGTCCAATGGAAGCTCTGCTTTGATCCCGGAATTTAAAGTGTTGATCATAGAAGAGATACTCGACTCGATTAAACGCGTTGTTAACCCGAAGATGTGATTAATGTGATTGTAAACACTGTAAATATACCTGAGCTGCGGTTCCAGGGCGTTAACTTAGCCGGTGCTGACTTATCCCATTCACTTGACTTATATTAACTACAAATACGCGAGTCTTAGGACCAGACTTCAGGTATGCCTACTCTTCAATTTGAATAATGAATTAATTATCAATTACTGGCCAAAAGGGGCGATTTAAGCTACTGATGCTGCAAAGGGGGCCGACCTCTTCAAACTATAAAGAGGCTATTCTTTTAGGTTGCAATGGTTTGCGCTAATCGTTTCGATGATTAATTGGAAAGTGACTGAAATTAAATTCAATATTTCGATGTAAAAATTGATTGAAATAATTGATTGACTAATGAATTAATTATTTTTATTCTTTATTTTATGAGTCATTTAAATATTTATTTATCCAATCGATGTAAGCGTCGACTCGAGTGTAAAGACCGGGCAGTTTAGGCAAAGCACAGCCTTTCCAAAGAAGTGTAAAGTTATTAAAGTTATTCATATAAATAGCTCAACGAACCAATGCCTGCACTGACGATACCTATCAGATGATAGGCATTTGTTGTCGAGTCTCTCACCAGAAGAGGACCACCAGAATCACCCTTTCGGTCAATATATGTAAAGCTTACTAATAATTCATTGAGTGTTTTGTCAAATATGACTCACACGACAGGAATCTTTTCCTCCGTCGATAAATCCGGCACAGAATTGAGTCGGACTCACAGTGAGAGGTCTGCCTCGAGATCTATACCAAAGCTGACAGTCTTTGTTTGAAATAATGGCCAGTTTTACCTTTTGGAGAATATCACCCAATTTTGGCTCTAAATACAAACAAATGGTTTCATAAGTAATTTATTGCAATTTAGAGGACTATTAATAAATGTTTGTTTACACAAATATTTCCAATACCTTGATTTGGATGACTATCTCTAAGCCAACCCCAACCCACGACAGTTCCCATGATATGTATTCCGTCGTAAGACATAAAATCATATTTGTTTGGTATCGTTGAGTGAAGGTCTCCGTTGTTGGGATCGTCAGCTTTTGGGAGACAAATGGGTATAATGTAATCGGTATACTTGACCCGTCTCTTCAATCTATTAGGAATGAAATAAACATCAAATCTCTTGAGAGTTATGTATCTATAGATCGTTTAACTGACTTAAGGAGTGCGATATCATTATCGTAAGGTCGGGGCCGCGAATAGTCTCTATGAATGATGATTGACTGGACCGGCATATCGAGTGAATTCTCTTCAAATTGAGTTTGTAAGGAATGGGCGCCCAATCTTACTATAAAGTTGTCGGGAATGTAGTCTTCAACACAATGAGCCGCAGATAAGACCCACTGATCGGCGATAAGTATTCCTCCGCAGTAATGCGATTCTGAGTCCATTTCGTTCATCAAAAGCGATACCTTTGAATGCATTTATAAATAAAATATTTGGTATTAAATCCGAATAACAAGTTTTGAAAAGAAAAGCAAATCGTTTGGAGAGTTTGGTCGATATTTAATAAATAAAAAGCTTTAATGTCTTTAATGTCGAGCATTACTTCTCTATAATTAAAATTCTACTCATTATTCTTAGTCTCCAATATTTTTACCGATAAAATAAAAGCGAAGCATATTTTTCTTGCTTTGCTCTCGACTTCAGACACAAGTCTTGCGTCTGATTTGAAGGCAAAAAATGACAAAAATTAACGAAAAAGATTACGAAATAAAATTGCTATTCGGAGTCACAGCAGGACTCGCCTTAAATTAAATTTCATTTAATATTTGGCTCTTCTCTACGAACACGAGATTCTGTGACTTAAATGCTATGCCTTTTATTGTAGAGTTATTGCCCTTAATCTGCACATTAATGGCTTTATCAATGACCCGACTCTTTTACACATATTTAAATATACATATCCTGTTTTTAAATCAATTTTTTCCACCAAAACTCTGATTTTATAGAAGATATTAAATTCATTTAATATTTATCCAAACTTTCAAATCAGTGAAAAATATATTTGTTTTTCAGTCCTCAAAGACTTCATGATTCGCAGCACTCGATAATAAAACGATAAAATGCTTTTCCCATTCAATACAAGTACACAAAACTACATAAAAAGTAATTAAGAGTTGAATCTCTTCTATCAAAAACATAAAACCTCTTATAAAATATAATTCTGAGTCAAAAACAGCATTTTATTAGAATATAATTTATGTGACAAATGACTCGGAGTTGTAATCCAGTGCACATTTAAGCCATACATACCATCCATGGAAACTCTCCTGGATAAGCATCATCTCCGCCAACAATTCGAGAGTTTCTTGTTTGTGATCGACCACATTGTGGGTAACTTTTATTCACTTTTACAACAAAAATACCAGTTATTAGTGGAAAAGAAACAAAAATTAATAACAAGTCATACGTTTTGCACATTCGGACCGACAGATAAAGCAAACAAAAAACACAATTAATGCTAAAATATTATTCTTGAATCTCATGTTTTTCACTTTTCAGCCGTTTTTTTGCACACAATTCAAATGTGAGGACTGACCTCTCCATACAAATGCAATGCATGTAATATCACTTTCTATTGCCTTCTTTAGAGACTGACCCTAACCTATCTTTTGGGACTTATTCTGTGCCAAAATAGACTTAAAGATGTGCTTATTTGTGTTGAGTAGTGCCGATCCAACACTTATCCTAAATAGCAAACATTAAGATGACCTCAAATCACAATTAATAGCATTTATTGTATGAGAATCTAAAGATTTTCCGTTTCTTTGCACAGAAATATCTGCTAGATTCATATTCAAT